>JAMKCH010000838.1:0-51809 GCA_023653785.1 Ophioderma brevispina
ATCAATATTAGCAAAGTATCGAATAGGGCTTGCAGGTGAATTAATGCTTTTACCATCAAAACCGCAAGTAGGTTTGTTTCCCACAGGTACTTGATGGAGGTTGGCCAAGTGCCAGGCTCTTATATCAATTAGAGAACCACATAGAATCCCAATCGGAACAAGAACTTTAAACTATACTCTATCAATTCAAATCTGCGTAGGGCACTATCAGTGATATGCCATATCAGAAATTGGGGAAAAAATCATTAGAAGTCAGATATGCATGTCTGGATTCCAAGATCCAACATATCCTGCAGGAACGACGAAAATCAATGAATAAAGACAATTAAAGACACTATCAGTGATTTGCTAAATCCGCACATCGAAAAAATCATCAAAAATCAGATTTTGATGTATGTAACAAGTACAGTATTCTAAACAACCCTACAACTGATAAGACCAGAAGCAACCTAATAAGGACAGAATCGGAGATTTTAGCCATTACGGTCCGAACGGACACTTACTACAACAGTAATTGAATGGAGAATCGAATTTTGGAACACTGCCGTTTTCTTCTTTTCTTCAATTCTACACTGGAAAAGGTAACTATGAGAATTCTACAGACTATGCTTCACTTTGAAGCTATTCCTGCAAGTTCAAATATTTTAAAAATCACTGATAGTGTCTTTAATATCGGATTAAGTCATTACTGTCCGTAAGCGACACTTACTACAAAACATAATTGAATGGATATTCACATCTTTGACAACTGCCGTGCTCCTCTGTAATTTTTCATTTGAAACGCAAATTTATACAGACTTATCCTTCAACTTTAAGACAAGGGGCGGCGCAAGGGTAAAATCATGGAGGGCGGAAAACATCATAGGGGGGGACAAAACAGTACAAAATGAACTCATTTTGGTTAAAAACACTTGTTTTGTCATGCCACCCCCCCTTGAATTGCAGCCAATGTTGAACCCTACCCTAAATGTTTTCAACATAACCTTAAATGCTATAAACAACCAAGAACCTCAGTGCGTCCAACATTAACCTTAATGCTTAAACATACTAAACCGAAAGTGCTAGCAGGCCTATAACCCTAAATGATAAAGTTATTGGTCGGTAAGCATGTAAGGTATTTAGTTGTAAGCATTCGGGTTATTGGTTATAAGTAATCAAGATTATTAGAAAATGCTGTAATAACAACCTATTAATCTTAAATGCTTACACACAATACCCTTCAATGCTAAACCAATGAGCTTCATACTTAAACCAATAACGCTAAAGTTACAATCGAAGCACTAAGCATACAACCAATCATTTGAAATGTTGAAATCCAATGGTATGAATGCTTACAAACCAATTCACCATAAATGCTTTTAAACCCATCTGCGATTTTAGCGTCTTGGTTTTGATGCTGCCCACCTTGAAACAAAAATTCATCAATCGATGCATCTGTCGGTCTTTTGTGCAAGTGAGTAGCATGAGATTGTCACGGCGCTTAGCACCCATGGTCGAGCAGGTAAGCATTTTACGAATTGAGATGGCTGAATGTGCGTTCGTCTTGGCTACGTATCGGTGCCGTTAGGAGGAGCTGGTACGCCTTCATGTGAGTGGCAATGCCAGTCTGTGTTGATATGACAATCTTGCTGCATCGGACACTGTCTGAAGACCAATGACGGCATTATCGGCCAAAATACCTAAACAGCTCAAACTCGCGGCCAAGGTTCGGTGTAAACTGCCGCAAGGAACATGGCTGACAAGGTTGACGATATCCTCACGGGTTGGGGTCTGTATTGGGAACTTGAAGCACCCGTTCCATGGGCATGATTATATCCATGTCGGTGCATCTTATCTTTAAACTGAGATAGCAAAAGGGTCTAAAACCACATCTAATTTCCTTGCGTAGTATTGTCCTCAAGTTGATAGTGCCGGCCGTTTGCGGATGTTCATCGCGTCGCTGTGGCGCACGACGGAGTCTGTGATGCCCCCTGTAGGCATGTTCAGGGTCAATGCCAAGCTTCCTTGCAAACGAACAGGCTGCATCTATTCAGCACCATCTGGTCTCATTTTTGTTCATTCTATCCAATGCTGTAACCGTTGCCTTGGTAAGGTCGAGAGCCTCAACTATATTCAATTCTTCACCCTGCAGCTGTTCTGCTAATGCCTTGGTCTTCAGGCAATTATGTTCTCATAAATGTGATAGCCACAATGAAAGTTCCAGACTGAGATCTTGCTTATAATACCAGAAGCGTTCACTTTCATCTTCTTTAGTCACTGGCGGGTGGAGATGCCACATTTCCTTTAAGGGATTTTACTATGGCTTCCATTGATCGCCAAACTGCTACAATGGACTCCGCTCTTGCTGTCCCCCCCTCTCGTTTTGGACAGGTTACGCAAGTTTAGGGGCTGTCTTCTATTTCCCTCATGTTGTTCTCCAAGATACCATATCGCTTGGGCTATTGAGAAGAAAACTATAACTCCTGTACGATGAGGTGCAAACATGCTCCGTGATAAGAGTACTGCTGTCACACGCATGTTCAACCACCGTGTTTGTTCTATGAGTTGGCAAGGTATGTACGGTATTTTCCTCTTCAACTTCTTCGTGATTTCAGCTTGTGCACCTTCATTTTTCCCCGACATATTTGACGCAAAGTCATAGGACTGGAAAGCTAGCTCGTCAGTATTTAAGTTGTTGTCACTCAAGAGTCAATTATCTCCTTTGCCTGTCCAACTCCAGTTTTATCCATACTTTCCTTAACTTCGAGGAGTCGCTCCTTAACCTCACCACTCTCATTAACATATCTTACAGCAACTGCCAGGCGATCCTTGTGAGAGACGTCGGGGGTCGTGTCAGCCATAACTGAATATACACCTGCTTTGTTAACCTCTGCCTGAATTTGTTCTTTTGAGTACTTAGCCAGCAAGGCTATCATTTCGTTCTGTGACTCGGGGCTCATGTAAGTGACATGAAAATTTCTTAGACGCCGCTCTTCCAGCCATCGATTCAGTGTGCTACTATGTCTACTAACCAGTTGTACTATTTGGTGTAGAAATTCCCGTCTTCGCCGCTATCACCTCTGAAGGGCAATCCCTGACGAGCTAAAGTTCTTACAATATCAAGAAGGATTTGCACAGCTTCCTTATTGGTAACTTGGTCTTGCTGTGCCTGTATCAATCCTGCTCGATTGTCCCGGTCAAGAAGAACATCAACGTTGGTTGATTCCTGGCAGAAATTCACAAAGTCTTTCATGGCAGCCCTGTGGTTGCTTGAGCCAAATGACTCCAGTTTTCCTTTCTTCCCTCCCCCTCGACTTCTCATTTTGTGCCACTGCCTGACACCACGGGTCTACCATGCTCGTTCGGTATTGACTCTCCCAAATCCAGAAGGAAACATTGAACAAACATAACAGAAAGCTGCGTCTTTAGTGATGCTATATTCTAGATGTGGATAGCTACTGTACCAGATGGAAGAAAAGCGACATTGCTTTTTAGAAGGTATATCTTTGTTTTGAGGGAATCTTGTCAACTTTGGCTGGTGTGGCCCTATATTAATCAGATATCGTCTTTCAAAATCATGTTTAATCTCACCTCTTTCCCCTGGGTCATGTGATGGCATTTTATCACTTTCTACATTAGGGATTACATTTTCCTTACTCTTTTTTTATCTTATCAAGTACCAACTGTGCATTCTCAGAAACCATCTTTGAAGATTGTGTTATATGGTTCGTTATCTCTATAAGATCACACAAAAAGGTCTCACAAAGACAAGTGTCACCTTTCACCTCTTCCAAGAGTGCATTTGCAGTTTGTAAATCTTTCACGAAATAGCCTACTGTCCCGCACAAGTATCCAATCAAGTTCATCTTGAATACTATCTTTGTCTACTTCATCAACACTATCATTGTCCTCTTCATCTGCACTGCTTTTGTCTCTTCACTTGGCATGATTGTCCGTCCTTCGCTGCAGGATGAGTCAGAAAGATTTACACTCAATCTGAGTACTTTTTTCAGCAGAAAAAAAAACAAAGGATGTATGAGATGTTACGCCAATTTGAGGGTGCTTATGTCTCAACCTTTCTTTTTGGGCGTAGGTAGGCACGCCTTTGCAAAAACAGGTTTAAAGTTTCCTATTCAAAAAGTGTTTCAATCAGATCAAGTGTAAATTTGTAATTTACCAATCAGCACTGACTTACAAGTTACAATAGGAAATTCCAAAACAATACTCCGTACTTGTTTTGGATTTATTACTGAATGCTTCAAAAAAAGTTAAAATGTGTATGACTATCAAGCAGTCTAGGTTATCTTCATTAGAAGTAAAAAAAATACACGACCCTATTCAGCAAGATTTTTGGCCTTTTTTTCTAAAATCAAGATTTGTTCACACAATATTTAAAAGGATACTTTGGATTTTTTTTACTGATGATGGAGATAAAATGCTACAGTTCTTATGTAAGGTATGCACTCTCTGAATTTATTAGACTTAAAATATTTTTCTAAGATTGGGTTTAAATCTTTTGGACTCACCCTGTGCACTGTCTTTGTTTTCATCTGGATTGACGTCATCTTCATCTGCACTGCCTTGCTTTTCTTCTGCAGCATCTCTATCTTCTGCGCTTGTTGTACCCTCTTCACCTGAGGCTGTAATGTCTTTGGTTTCAATAGTACTGTCTTTGATCTCTTCATCAGCACTGCCTTTGATTTCATCTGGAATATCGGCATCATCATGAACATGTTCTCTCTGTCTATCACTCTGTCCATCACTCTCTTCTTCTGTGAGTAAATGAATATTTAGATAAGCTTTTACGATGGCTATTGAAATAATCAAATCATAGATGATCGAATTCATGAATTCAGCTCTGCTGTTTAACCTATCATCGTTATTTATTATAATAGACCAGATGCTTAATCAATTATGAAAAATTATGAAGTCAAGTCCTACACCCCCTGGGATAAATATAAAATAAGCAAAATACCGCCCTCTACCATTCCGTTCGGAATCTCGTGTGATCAGTCTTGTAAGATAATCTATAAATCATTTGAGTGAATGTGATTATCATCTGCACCTAACTACTCAATTACCTAAGACAAATATCTAATGTTCGCTGTCCTTTTTAAACATAACCATGGAGACAATGTAGCTATAATCATGATTAAAAGTCTGCCAATTCAGATATATTGGCTATAAATAGGTCAGCATAGTTCAGATTTGAAAATAGGTGTAACCCTAATTACTTTATTATATCAACGCACATGAGTCACAATTATTGTACATTCTCTACTGATAGTATTTATCAATTACACGAACATTTCTGCAAATAGTTCAAGCTTTCAAATTGTTTTAAAACTCGATAGTCTGGTTCTGACTTACCACTACTAATGTCTCGCTCTCGCCTTCTCTTGCTCTTGAAGAAATCCTCAATGGATGCTTGAGCTCGTCTCTTGGAGGATGAAGATGAGGACGCCATTGTCTTTACGATCATGCAATGAATAGGCATGGGCAACGAACAATTTCATTTCAAGTAGTATTGGGGGTGTCAAGAAGAATAGCTGGGATACGCGAATATAATTATTAAACGCGTCGACATATTCTTAAAATTGTTTGTAACGTGTTAACGGATACCAATCAACCTCATTCAGGTACCTTGAGTCCTTGACTCCAAAGAAAACTAGTTTGGCCACATTTCAAACAAATCCTAGTTGAGTTAAGCATAAGGGATGTCATTAATTGTTATATATTTGGGTCTATGCTATTTTATGCTGTTCTCTTCCTATTTTTACTTTTTCCGTTTTCTTCCTTTTTTCTTCTCTTTTCCTTTCTTTTCTTTAGCCTCTATTCCTCATTTTTTTTCTTTTCCTTCTCGCTTTCCTTTTTTTTTTTTTTTTTTCTTTTTCTTGATGGTTGCTGGGGGGGTGTTCCACCCCCCACCCCCCTGGTGAACGGCCTGCTCATGCTCTCTTATCAGGTCTTGCAAAATCATGGGTCTGATCTATTTGTTGTGGGCCGCCAGCTATAGCTGGCAGGACCACTTTGCAATCCTGTGTGTATGTATGTGTGTATGTGTCACTAAAATGTTAAGTTTTTTTATGGAGTGGCCCACAGCTTATATTCGTTGAATATAGTGAGCGCGAAAACCAAGAACTGCAAAATTCTAGTTCTACAATCTTGTTCATAAGTCCTTGGAACACTTGTTAATATTGGCAGCTATGAAAGAGATAATAGGCTTGAAACGCATTGTAACTATAACTTTCTTTCCCCCTCCCCGTCCCCTCCCAATCAGTGTTGAAAATAACATGGTGCGAGATTGCTCAAGTGTGTCGTGCTCATGCAACATTGAAATGAGGGGCGGGAACCAAATCTGCACAAAATGTTCCAACAATTTTGAACAAGATTGTAGTTTTAGAAATGATTTAGTAGTGAGGTCATATTAAAGCGCTCTTTGTAAGTTATGTATTTATCGCAATGACGGATGATACATGGTCAGGATGTTGTGCATTGCTTCCCTTTTCCAATCTGAGAATGTAGTCATGTTGATGGGAAATGTATGTCTTTCACAGGACCTGTTACATCAGCTGGTGCAATAGATCATCGTGTAATATGTAGATAATACAAAATATCAATAATTTTGTTATCATTGAATATGGTTATCCTGATCTTTTCTAGATTTTATTGCTGCTGTTTCCATGGCAACTGGAATTCTACTAGATCCTACCTATACTGGCAAAGCAGCTTTACACTTAGTGAAACAGCTTCACCAAATCCACAAAGATTTAAAGGAAAATAAAATCCTCTTTATACATACAGGTAACTTATACATGGTGTCAAAAAATGCAATCCTTGTAGTTGATGCTATAATTTCAAATTTACTGAGAATTGTTCGCAATTGAATGACTGATTCTAAATGGCAAACATTTTCTTTCATCATGTCAATGTTCGTCCTATACGGTGATGATTTTAAAAAAAAGGCTATCATACAATTAAACTCACAATACCTTAATTCCAAGTTTTATCAAAGAGTATTAAAGGGGTGCTTGTTCCCCGATTTTCTGTCTATCATGTTCTCTAAATGATATGAGAGCGTGAAAGGTACACACTCAAGTTAACGTAGGGAAACAATTGTGGTTTTGATGCTAGACGCGATAATCATACGCGAAGCACTATTCACTACTGTGCACTATTGAGGGTTAACCATTAAAACTGTGTTTTTTATTTGTATCTGAGAAAGAAATGGATTTAAAAGCTGAAATTCACGACAACAATGAGAAAAAATACGGACTTTCAACCGATATCAAAATGATACTACTTCCGGGTTAAATCAGGGGGGGGGGTCACAAAAGACGATCCAGAACCAAGACCTTTAAGCAGATTTCAATCAAAAAGTTGAATAAAATTTCGTTCAATCTTTCAATCTCCTTACAGTAAATCCAAGTATCTGGAGCCTTCAAAAAACACTTATAGACACAGTTACTGTTGGGAGAGGAGGCATTTTGTATCTACAGAAAATACATTAAAATCTCAACAAAAAAAAAACCAAATTGGATAATGTTTAACGTTTACCATCTGGGCCTATAAATGCATGCGGCATGAAAATTTAAATAATGGAAATATGGCACCAACTAAGAGGATTACAGTTTGTTCTGTATGTTTAAATTTCATTTTAGGTTGACACACACAAAATAAATTGCCATTGGTTTATGTACTAAATGGCCCTAATTAAAACGTAAATTTCTATAACGAAGCGACTCAGTTGGCTTTTAAATTATGCATTTACCTTGGACTGCTAGACCTCTGCATCCCATTCAGCAAGAAGAATCCAATAGTTGGGACCACAGGTTTCGAGCTACTGAAGCATGAAGGACAAGGTGAGTTCCGATCCCCTTGAAAAATGTGGGTTCACAAAATATTCTATGGGCATGGGTGTAAACTTAGAACTGGTAATACTAAGTAGTAAGTAGTAGCTCACACAAACTTTTGTCTTGATATTGTGCTGATTTTATCTGTAAAATAATTTGAACACAAAAATATGGCCCCGGAAGTTCCAGTTTTACTATTTTTCCAATTTAACGTAGACGTCACTCTTTTTGACCTTTTTCCCAAACACTTTTGGCCAGAGGGTGCCCAGACCGCAAGAACAGCTCGATTAGTGGTGTGGAATCTTTACCAGATGCAAGTGCATTGTTAATTGTGCAATTCGAATTAGAGCAGTGAATTGCTTGACCATTACCACATGACCCTTTTACAAAAAGTCGTGTATAGTTTAATTGTGACACATTATGACCAGATGAATAAACACACTTGAAGTGATTGTTTGAAATAAGGCAACAAAAAAAACAAGTTGTCTCAGAAGACTGCAGCATTTGTTTAAATTTGGTCTTTTAGTGCATAATTTTTTGTTGCTCACTCGAAAGTAGATGATTTTTTAGCTCAGCATACGGTAGATGCAGAGCTATTGTTATGGCAATGTGGTGGACTTATCATCTATCTATCTATCTACTATTCTATCTATCTATCTATATATTCACTCTGTCTGTTAACCCTTGCCATAGACATCTTGTTGCCAAAACGCTTGGGCCGATTGGAGCGAAAATCGGTCAGATAATCATAACCCAAGGCCCATGTGGGGTGTTCACAAGATTTGGGTCAAAGGTCACGTGGGCCGATTAAGGGGCATTCTTTGGAAAATCGATCAATTCCTTCTTGTGCCACAAATCAATTGTTATAATCACTAGACTTGGTTAGAAGAACCGATGACCCAAGCTCCATATGGGGTGTTCACAGATTTGGGTCAAAGGTCACATGGGCGATTAAAGGGGCATTCTTTGAAAATATATAAATTCCTCTTGTGCCAAAAATCATGCTATAATCACTAGACTTGGGTCAGGAAGAACCGCTGACTCAAGGCCCATGTGGGGTTCTGTTCGCAGACTGGGTCAAAGGTACCTGGGCCGATTTATTAAGGCGGCATTCTTTGAAAAAAATCTAAAATTCCTTCTTGTGCCAAATCAATGTTTAATCACTAGAATGGTTCGAAGAAACCGCTGGACCCAAGGTCCATATGGGGTGGTTGTTGTTCCCAGATTTGGGTCAAGGTACAGGGCCGATTAATTAAAGGGGCATTCTTTGAAAATCATAAATTCCTTCTTGTGCACACACAAATCAATTGGTTATAATCATAGACTTGGTTAGAAGACTCGCGGACCCAAGCTCCATATATGGGGTGTTCACAGATTTGGGTCAAGGGTTCCATGGGCCGATTAAAGGGGCATTCTTGAAAAATCATTAAATTCCTTTTTGTGCCACACAAATCAATTGCTATCATCACTAGACTTGGTCAGGAAAACCGCTGACTCAAGGCCATGTGGGGTGTTCACACAGCTGGGTCAAAGGTCACATGGGCCGATTTTTAAAGGGGCATTCTTTTTGAAAAATCTATAAAATTTCTTCTTGTGGCACAAATCAATTGTAAATATCACTAGACTTGGTAAGAAGACCGCTAACCCAAGGCCCATATTGGGGTGTTCACAGATTGGGTGATCAAGATCACATGGACCAATCTAAAGGTGGCATTCCTTGAAAAGCTATAAATTCCTTCTTGTCCACAAATCAATTGCTATAATCACCAATGTGCTAGGAAGAATCAATGGACTCAAGTCCCATATGGGGGTTGGTTCACAGATTGGGTCAAAAAATCACAGGGATGATTAAAGGGGCATTCGTTGAAAATATATTAATTCCTTCTTGTGCCACAAGCAATTGCTATAATCACTAAATGTGCTAAGAGAAGGACCACTGTCCCAAGGCCGTATGTTATTTCAAAGATTGGGTCAAAGGTCACCATCGCTAGGGACCATACAGGGGGCTTCTTTTGAAAAATCTATACATTCCTCCCGTGTGCAACAAATAATTGTGATGCGATCAAGCAAAATGACTCTGAAGGCGGTCAAATTTGATTTTTTTCTTTTTCATGTTGCTGTATGTCAGATAAAAAGCTACTTTTGCTGAAATCCCCATTGAAATTACAATAATTCCAAAAGATATATCAGTTGAAGGGTTGGAAAAACATGGACACAATACATTTCGCCTTGTTTTGGTATATCTCATAATCAATACTTGTGAATTCCGACTCATTTTGCTTGATCACATCACATTTGTGCTATCACCAATTATGGTCAGAAGAACCACTGACCTAAAGGCCAATATGGGTGTTCATAGATTTTGGGTTAAAGGTAATGTGGGCGTTTTTAAAGGGGCATTCTTGAAAATCTAGAAATTCCTTCTTGAGCCACAAAAGCCATTGTTAAATCAACAGACTTGGTTAGAAGAACCGAGACCCAGGCCTATATGAGGTGTTCACAGGTTTGGGACAAACATCACATGGGCCAAGTTAAATGGGCTTCTTCAACATGGTAAAATTCCTTCTTGTGCACAAATTAATTGCTTAAAGGCCCATACTAATACCTGCTGAGCTACAGCACTATTGGTGCTCTTGTTTCTTAATGTTGTCTTAAACATTCGCAATTGCATTTTTCACATTTCTTCTGAGACAAACTTGTTTTTTGGGGCCTAATCAGATTTTTAAGGAGGGGAAATAATTCGACTCTGAATACTGGGTAAAATTGGAGTATTCCAGCTAGGGTTAAAATTCAGTATGTAGAATATGTTTATTACTACTTCAGATATTGATGATCAATCATCATGTGAGTACAACAAAGTCTGTACTGACATGTTTGAAATACATTGTGAGAAAGTAGGTCTTACGCATTAATTTGAAATATATTTCCAAGTCGGTCTTCAAGCGGAGATTGTTAGCAGGGGCGGATCCAGACCTGACTGGAGGGGGGGTGCCAAGATAAATTTTTAATTTTGCTGGATGTAATGGCGCATAGCAGCCACGCCGCCGCCGTAGCGGCTAGGGGTGTGGGGTGCTACGCGGCACGGGGGGTGGGTGCGGGACACTGATTTTATTATAACACTAGATAGCAAAAACGCCAGCTCAAAGCCCGTAACCATCTTTTCCCGCAGTTCGTACTTAGTCCCATAGCATGGTGTAACAATTATTCAATATTCCCCTGAGTCCATAGAGTGGTGTACCAATTTATTGATATACTCTCGCATTTGCATCGAACGATTTACCGTTTCCAGGCGAACAGGTTACGGCGCATGAGCGTACGCATGCGAGTTTCGAATGGAATGACCGAATGAATATTTCTAATTTTCACAACACGGTTACGTGGCCGCCTATTCTTCAACCGGGAGTACGCTATCTAGTGTTATAATAGAAATCTGTGGTGCGGGAGGGGGTATCCCCCCTTCACGCGAAGTGCGGAAGCTTCATTTTTATCATGGCAATTCAAACTTTTCCCACTGTAGTTGAGCGGAAATGTTCATATCCTATATCTAAGTGCGCGGAAAGAGTTCATTGTTCAGGACAATTGATCGGACTTACGAGTATCTCAGTTTATATCAAAATTACAGTGGAAGAATAAGTTCAACGCGAGGCACGGTTGAAGTTTGATATGAACGACGAGAAGGTCAAGCAAAATGTAAGATAAAGAATTATGTAGCAAGGGACCAAGCGTTCTAAAAAGTGATCCAGAAGCTCTATCGGCTGTCGTTAAGGGACGCACCATTAGACTTCAATGGGGGGTTGGAAGTAAAGTTGGGGAGGGTGAGGGCAAGTTCTTTTTTTAGTTGGGCTTTTGGAGGCAGGTTTTTTTTTTCTTCAAGTCATAGGCTGGATTTTTTTTGCCATACTTGAGGACGTGTTTTTTTTTGTGGTGGGTGTGACTCATTTTGGTCATGTTTTTTATGTTGGCCCCTGCAGATTGGGGGCGGGCCGGGGTTTTAGGAATAGTCATGGGCCCTTGCAATGTATAGCGCGCAGTGTGTGCTGCAGGGAGGGGGGTTGGGCGCAGAACCTTATGCAAATTTTTACTTCCCAAAACACATTTTCCCATGCAATTATTAAAAAAACCAATTTGAAATTTGATGGTGTTCATTTATAATGATTATAGGTTATGATCATTTTTAATTAGTAAAATATAGGTGTATGGGTTAAGTTTGGTTTGAATTAAGATAAAAGTGTGCATGGAGAGTTTGTATCAAAACCTGTCCGGGGGTGGTTGCGGGATGGGGGTGTCCCCCTTCCCGCGCGAAGCGCAGAACCTTGCAATATTGCGTTCCCAAAACACATTTTCCCCACGCATTGACAGAAACAATGGAAATTTATAAGTGGTTCATAAATTATTTAGGTATGAATAGGCGACCGGGGGCCGGTTGCAACAAGGGCCACCATGCAACAATACGCGCTCATGCCTAGTAGAAAGTGACACCAAAAAATAAAAAAAAAAAAGCTGAATTCACATATATGTTGCGCCTCTTTCTAATGCATGTACCGGCCTAATAACAGGCGGCTGCTAAGCCAGGGTGTTGTGAAATATCGCAAAAAAAAATGTTTTTTAAGTACCTAAGTAAAATTTGAGGAAAATGAACTTGTTTGTTATGTGCAGTTAATGCCGGAGGAGAAGCGGTTGTTTGGCAGGAATGACTGATATTTATAAGGGTTGCCATATCACCTAAGTTGTAGATTGTAAGCTTACTGAATTGGGGTAGGGGGTTGACATGTTATGGCTGCCATGATCGGGGTCAATTGCAACAGCTTGTTGCAAATGGACCCCTATATATTTCCAAGGTGTAAACCAATGATAAAATAGGATTTAGGGGTTTGTTTTAAATCTTGAAAGGGAAAGAATTGTGAAGTTTGTCGTGTCATGAATCTTTTAAAGGTATGCAACTAGAGGGATTTTGAGGCATCCATATAATGTGTCATATGTAGTGATTTATTAGACACTCAAAGAGTATTACCTTGTATTTGGCAACAGTAATATCTTAAATGTGCAAACAAAGGTGATTTTTATTTGCTTTCATTTCCATATAATACATAGGCAGTAGTAGTTCGTATTCGCTCCTATACGAGGTGTGTAGATATCTCACAATTTTAAAAAGTATTTTTAATGTTTTATAAGAGTTCTGAGGGAGGCAGCCGCTCAAATAATGTGAGGCTGTTTAAAGGAAGTTATTCATGGAAAGAACGTTAAACGGAGTTTTGATGTGAATCATTAACTGATGGTGACTTCGAAAAAAAATGTTGCTTAGTGACTCTGAAAAATGTAGATGATTGAAATTTTCATCTCAAAAAACAAAACTTAAGTGCAAACTCAAAATGAAATGTTATTCAAAATAAGGGAGCACACTCAGTTTGTAGGCAATGATTAACTTCTTGACAGAGCGCATGTAGATACCGGATCTAAGTTGATTTTTATTACATAAGCCTACAATAATGTAGGTCTACATTAGTGCTTTGGTCAGATTATTAGCAATATTCTAAGTGGATGTTGGCATTTAAATGTATGAACTGTTCTCTGCAAGTGTTAGGCATTTGATATTAAGTGCGAGGTAAGTACTTTCTCCACAATTAGGTCTATTTATAATTTTCTTTTAATCTGTATATTAGCATTTTCTTTAATATTAAGTATTATTAGAATTTTCTTCACAATTTATAATTTGTTATGAGCCCTATGTTAGCATTATTGTGCTAACGTGGAATAGAATACACCAGTTAATTTAGCACAAGCCTATTAAATATAACCATATCTTAGGCAATGCCAATGTGTAAAGGTAATGCATTAAGTAAAAGAACACACCGCACCCTGCCTGTTTGACTAAGTCACCAAAAGATTCAGTTGAAAAGGGTTCTCATGGTGTCCCAAAAAGTGGTGCAAGCAGATAAACGCTGATTTCTCAAAAACTAATGATGCTGTGCAATTCTAATTTTTCATGGCTGATAGTATCTCCTTTTTGTATAATTGTGCAAATCCCATGACAAAGTCCGCCCACGCAAGCTAAAGATAGAACAGATCTTGAAAGGGATCTGTTTTTAATCCATTCCAATGCGACTTACACAGATAACATCATTTGTCCGTTCTGATCTCAGGTGAGTGATTTCCAACACAATTGAATGTCCTTTCTGTATTCATGCATACCCTAATGATTAACACTGGGAACAACACACTGCACACTATTTTATATAGTTTCATAGATTGATTAAATGGCCGATAGGCATTAGAAATAATAAAAACATGTTATTTTTTTTATTTTTGCAAAGATTTTGTGAAAATATTTGAATTTGCAAATAGCTCAAGTTAATGATAATTCTGTAGAATTTCATAAGTTACCTTTTCCAGCGTTAGAATTGAAGAAAAGAAAACGGCAGTGTTTCCAAGATACGATTCTCCATTCAAACTACGTTTGTTAGTAAGTGTCCGTTCGACCGTATGATAAAATCTCCGATTCTGTCCTTATTAGGTTGCTTCTTGTCTTATCATTTGCAGGGTTATGTTAGATACCTGTACTTGTTACGTACATGCTAAAATCTGATTTTTGATGATTTTTTCGATTTGCTGATTTAGCAAATCACTGATAGTGTCTTTAAGCCGACATAATGTAGCTTAACAATTAATCAGCACAAATCAAAACTTTGCCTATGTCTTTTTGTTATCTCTACCTGTGGAGTTTTTCGTTATAAATACCATTTCTGCTAAATAGTAACATGTAAACTATGTTTGAATATGTTTGAATATCATAGTCAAATTTCTTTTACAAAAAATAAATTAAAATAGCTGATTGACATGAAAGTCCTTTACTCGACAGTAACCTATTTGCCTGGCCACTTTTAACTTAGACCAAAAGTGTTGTAATGACACAACAGATACGCATATTTTTTGACGTTTCTCATGTTGTGAAGGTTTTATAATTATAACACAATGGAAGATTACCATTATTTTCATTGAAAATAAGCTAAGAGGATCACACCTGTCATTTATTGATTAATATTGCTACTTAACAATTGACTTGAATCCAAAATTTCAAAAACATCGACTGCTTTTTAAAATCTGTTCAATTAAATGCTTTACCGCCGAGAGAGGAAAAACCCTTAGAATAAGTATTGTCAGCTTAAAGTTATATTATTTAAATATTAGTAAGATATTTGTTCAAAAAACCCTCTCTGCTAGGAGAGTACTATTTAAATTTAGTAGCATATCACCTTCAAGTTCTGAGGCTATAATTTAGTCAATGTGTAAATTCCATGGAATAGATGAAAAAAAAAATATTCGTTGATATCTCTGGTTTTGAGGTGGGCGGGATGCGGATTGTCATGGGATTTCAAAATTAACAAAAGAGATAATTAATACCTCCATGAAAAATAAATGCAAAAACAAAGCGTTAGCAGTTTTGAGAAATCGGAGTTTATCGGCTTCCACCACTTTTTGGGCACCCGATTTCAAAAAGGGTTTGCTGAGCTGTATATTGTTACCTTGATATGTGTTTGCATATTTGAAAAGTTATCTTTCTTTGATGACTTGTAAAACAATCACGTATCTCCTTGGACAGGAGCGACCGTTGTTGATTCGTTATCAACCCACAGTTGAAGTAAATTAGCGCGTCACGCCCGCGCGGGTGTTCACGGAAATGCGTTTACGCGGTACGATTAAGTAGACGCGCTGTTCGTCACGTTTAGAACTTGGAGTACGCGCAAGTACCCAGGTGCAAACTGCAAAGCAACAAACAAACTAACAAACTATCGTTTTGCTTTAGATTTTCGAAATATTATAGTCTAGGAAAGCTTTTGTCGAACTGGTAACATTTTAAGTGTTATAAGTGCATAATATATACTCCCTCTATAACGATATTAATAAGTTTTCATAATGATTTTCGTTGTTGAAGGGATCAACTGTTACAGAGTGTCATCAACAATCAACAAACTCTGCATCCGATGCGTCCGCGGATTTTTATCCGCTGGGCTGCTAAAGCCGCCCTCGCGCGATAAAATACGAGAAGCATGGATGCATCGTTGTTGATTTGTGATGAACCACTCTGTAACATGTTTGAATCCCCTAACTAAATCTCTCATAAACTGAATCGCTTTGTGTTTCTTTTCTTTATGACTGGTGCTAAGCAACACACTAGTGTTGTTTACAACTGACCCCGTGGGATGAGCATGTTGCAACACTGACACCCTGTTTTTTAAAATAATCAAGCTCCAAAACTACATGCCTGTTTAAAACTCAAACCCTGCCTTCAACAATAAAGCGAAATATGACCTTGCAAATGGAATTACGGTGGTACCATTACCAAATAGCCCCCTTAAATATAGTGATGGTTGTTAGAATTTCATTTAAAGTGTTCATGGAGAGGTCGTAGATCAGCTGTCTTGGGTGGGCCCGCGCAAGCGCGGAACCCTTGGAATATTCGATTTTAACAGACATTTTCCATGCAATTTATAGAAACACTTATATAATGCTAACAATTGTAAAAATTCGTATGTTTGGGTTAACATTTGTTATGCAAAAGTGTTAATGGAGGATAGTACGTATATCAAGTGCAGGGGTGAGTGCGGCAAAGTGCGGAACCCTTGCAACTGTTCACTTTCCAAAACACATTTCTCATGCAAATTATTTGATGGGTAAAATATGATTTTATATGCATGACCAACTGTTTTTCAAAGCAAATCAAATGTTTTCCTGAGTGAGTGGCTGCAATGCAGCCATGTGCCGCATCAGCGATGCGGCGGGGGGTGGGTTGGGGGGGAGGAGGAAAACTTTGGAGTATTAGTTTCAAGGCATATTTAAAATTCTACTTATATTATTGTTCCTGGACTTAAGTTAGTGGATTCCTGAAGGGTTTAGCTCTGGGCATATATTGCATACAAACCACCATGAGCTACTAGGATTTAAAGATTGATAGACGCCCACTTTAAAATGCAAGGTCAACTTATGTCGAGAGGGGAGGGGTGAGTGGGGTAATATATTGGGGTGCGGGTCTGTACTGTGGGGGGTGTGAGTACTTTGAGTAATGATCTGAAAACTGGTGATAAGGCTAATTTTTGGAATGACGCCGTCACAAGGTTTGTTGCAAGGCGGGCCGTTTCATGCATGCGTACAGGTAGTACAAGAGTGGTCGCAAAACGTTCAATGACAAAATAATTTCTCAAAACCAGGAGAAGCCCAACCCTTTAATCAGGTCTGTAATACGTTTTAAAAACCGCGCGTAGCGCTGGAAAAAATTGCAAATTTATTGGTTATAGAGTATTTTTTCCAAGTAAGTAACAGGGCATTGTATTTTTTGTTCTGTGTTTCCACAGGGCAAGTTTTTTTTAAACGAACAAAACCGCCTTTATAAGTTGTGGGTAAAGTGTTTTTTTTAATGAATGGCAGCAGGGAACGTTTGTTTTTTTGCTCATATGGTAAGTGAATTTTTTTTTAGACAAGCTTCCACTCCCCCCTTGAAGTCAAATGGGTGTCCCTATACAATAGCAAATTTGTGGCCAGTCGACAAGAACCGGGTGTTTCGGCACACACTGTGCCGACCTACTGGGATAACCCATTGTTTCGGGGGCAAGTAACCGTTCGGCAGGGTAATGAGGTACAACTTGAGCCAACGCATTTTCGGCACTATAATTGCCGAAACAAACCAACAACCGGGGCGTTCGGCAGATACCCGCTGCCGTACTGCAAGGTCACCTGCTGAAAAGACCTTAAGCGTTAGCATGCGTTGCGGGTTTTTTTTTGTGCTGTAATTAAGTTCTTAAATGGGTCAATTGGCTGTACGTACACCGAGGATGACACGAAATGTGTTCAGTTGGTCTTCCGCTCGGTGATCAGGCTAAGAATTGCTTTAAACTAATAATTTTAGGGCCAGTTCATTCATTTAACAAGGGAGGGGGCCGCAGAAATTAAAAGATGGTGTTTGTCAATTGCATAACGCCCAATGTAAAGTTACATGGCCCTATTGCATAGAACCCATGCACCTATCGAAATCCCCCCCCCCACACACACAGCACACAATTAGGTACATCATATGATTTATAACTGATGATATGCAGATAGGTGCTTGGTTTTCTGAATAATAAATTTAACATGATCCCCCTCCATCAGAAAAAAATAAAATCACATAAACCCCTCTTATTTGTCAAGTAGAATATCATAGGTATAATCCAAGTTTGTACTTCACGCACCGCGACTCCCTTAATAAACCAAACCTAACCTATTTCATAACACGTCTTAACCCTAGGTCTATAGGGCACTATAAACCAAACCCTAAACCTAACCAGTGTTGCAACCGGCCTAATCAATATAGGGGAAATTTACAAGGGGAGCCCACTATATATCAGGTAAAGTTATACATTGCTTCATAATTCGGCTACCTTGCTAACGAACCGCGTTTAGCAAGGGTCTCATGGGGTCTTCTGTTGTGGAGTTGCTTTGGGCATTTACAATGATCGTCTTTACGTCTACTATACATACTGCTTGTTCCACAGCCCCAAAAGCCTGATTTTTAATACGTCATTGGTCTGCCACCCCCATTCCAGTAAAAGCTCATAAAATCACGACAAATGAGTAAAACACCCTGCTCTACACATCAATAGCACGTTATTTCCACGTCCCTTCTCCTCTGCGAATGCTCGGGTTCTTCGGCAGTTCTGGAGGAGGAGGGTACTTCGGCACCCGGGTATTTCGGCGCAGGGTTTCAGGCCCACACACCTTCACACCAAGCAGGACAGCCAGTGAGGATGTTGATCTTGTATGTATCTCAGTTCACAGATCGATTCGACTCATGAACTTTGTGTTGGGGGGATGGGAAATTATAGGGAGGCAATTTGATCTTATGTCAACGACGCAATTAAAAATGAAGGGAGGAGGTCTCACTCTCAGATGTCAAGATGGAGCGGCATAAAATAAATGAAGCGCATCACTTTCTGTTACAAAAAATTTCCGGCGCCGGGGGGGGGGGGGGTGCCAAGGAACCCCCCCTGGATCGCGCCTGGTTGTTAGGGTATTAGGAGGTGCAAATTTCTGTTGGTGCAATCACATCTTAAAATGGTATGACTTTATTGCACTCACCAGAAAAATGTTATGTAGAACGCCCAGTTTAATTTTTGTAAATGGTGGTTTTTAGCAGGTATAAATAAAAATTACACACAATTTTTTTGGAAACGTGCATTTCATTTTTTTACAGTTATGTGATAATTTGGGCAAAAATAACCTTAAAATAACATATATAAAATGTGTTACAACTTTCTTGCACTCATCATACACTCAAGACCTTTAAGCATTGTACAAAAGTAATTTACTACACATAATTACATATTTAAAGGGAAAATTTAAGCTCATTTATTCCAGAGTTATAGAATCTGAACCGGTTCCCCAATATGGTGTCGGTTACAACAACTCTGCGTTGCACTAAAGGGAACCTATGCTACGAGTTGACATCAACTGGTTGCTGAGTTGTCTTACTACCCCTAGACTTTCATCTTTCTTGCACCCTAGGTGGAATCTTTGCTCCCCAGTGATGGGCCCCGCATGGATGCTGTAATAAAAGAATCTACACAAGTTGATGTGTACATCCTTGGTTTGAACTTATGATGATGTACCGTGGTTACCATGACAATACCTGGAGGAATTTTGTGGTTCTAGGTAAACCTCAAGGATACAGAATTTACAATACATTCAGACACACTGCAAAACCCAGTTCTTCCTAAGCAGTATCCAGATCTCACACCTCTTGATGTTTTTTCCCCAGTACCATCGAGTAACCTTGATGGGTTATACAGGATCCAGTGAACCCTTACCCACATGCTCCAAGGTTACATTTAGATCAAGACCAACCCCAAAGTGTAGTTCACTCCGCGCAGCCCACCAAATGAGTCGATCACAATACCCCCACAAAGTACCACCATTCAGGAGTTAGTCTTAGACGTTTCCTTAAGGAAGTGGAATTCAACCTTAAGTGGTATATTATTTATTAGGTATAAGCCAGGTCTACTTCCCCTGTACTAATTTTATAGGCATAGACATAAATTAGAATTTAGAACACTAAAATTGGGAGTACAATCAGGAGCGGATCCAGGATTTTTTATTCTCATAGAGGGGGACGGCCACCAAATTTTCCCAGCTCGCGGCGCTCTCTGCTGCCTCGCAGGGTAGACCTTTTTTCCGCAGGCACGATTTGCAAATTCTCAAAGGTGGAGGGGCGCAAAATTTTTTGTCAAGCATAAAAACAACGCCTGGGCGCCCACAAAAAGTCATTCTTGCTGATCTACACGCCCCCAGACGCCATGTACCGTCATTCTTAGAGATCCATAGGGTGTCCTGTGCGGCAAAAGGTCATTTTTCTAGATCTATAGGGCGCCTGACGTCCTATATGTGGCACCCGGCGCCCTGGGCTCTGCAAAAAATAGAGGGGGCGTGCGCCCCCCTCTAAATCCGCTCCTGACATTTCTTAAATAAATTGTTTTGCTTCCTTCAATGAAACTCCACACTAGTTCCAGTTGTGTTGTCACTCATAAGTTTTGTGTGCAAAATTAAAGTCAACCTCAATAAATTCAGTAGAATCCTAGGGTATGACATTTAAATTTTACTTAAGAATTTAATAAAGCCATTTTTTTCTCTATATAGAATTGTCATTTATGGATGCCACATGTACGCAGAATTTCATATATGCCATTTTATGCTATATACATGTCTTTATCATAGACTTGCAATTTTCTTCAAAATTTTGAAATATTGAGTACAATATTTTAAGCGTGATATTTTGTTCACAAAGTGCAACAAATCTACGGGGTTGGTTATGCCACACTCTGATATAGAACTTGGCTGGGTAGAGTAAATAATACAAATAATTTTACATCATACACACAGCATTAATTAAAAATACAAATATAGATAAGTTGACTAAACTATATCACCCCGCAAGGTGCTAGAATTGTGCAGCTTACTTACCCGGGGAACAAAGGAGTTAAGTTAATGGTTGGTCATAGGAAGGGGCAGAAAAATACAGCCAAGTCTAGCCAAAAATTTATTATAAATTTAAAAAAAAACAATTGTGAAAACCTTATTACTTATTCAGTCTGTGTAATTCATGTACAGGCACCTAAATACCATTAAAAAAAAAACTCTCACATTGATCATTTCAGTTGTAAAAAAATGTCAATTCTTATTCAGTGGGCGTGGTTTATCATGTTAACAAGAAATTTGATTGGATTAGGTCAAAGCTCCGCCCATCCATTACTGGGTAATAGATGGATAGTGCGTGCAGCAATTACGCGGTGTAGTCGAATATATGACATGCGCATATGCGCGTTATACTGCGTCGTGCATTTCACGTTGGTACGCAAATGCAATTTATGCAGCGTGACGATCACTGCGCGATGACTTTGGTTCCTTGGATTGAAACATTTAATAGATGGGACATGCCCTTCTATGCTGTTGTTTTGTTGTCTCCATTGGGGGGGCTAAGGGGAAACCAAGTGTAAATCCATAATAAATTATTAAAATCATATAACCGTCTGTTCCCGCAAATAAAACTGGCACATTTCTTGGAAATTAATAAAAAAACTTCAATTTATTTCCCCCAGTATCAGTGACCAATAGATACACTAGACTTCAGCAAGCAATGGAGCTAAAGATATTCAATTACCGACCCAGTATGTGGTATAGAAAAACACTTCAGATTCCTTTTCATCTGGGAGTGAAGGACCATTGTTATATTGTCTCGAGGTTGAAGAGATTCAGGTGTTACCGATTTAGAAGAAGTATTTTTAATGACGTAAACACAACATACTTATCCTCATTCACATATAAGTAAATCTTGAGCTTCTGTAGTGCGTGTTCAATTAACTTTGACCATATTTTTCATCATTTATTCGAAAAGGAAGAAAGACAAACAAACATGACAAAATGTTGCTGGGCAAGCTTTGACCTAACAACTTTGTGCAGAATTAAATCCGTAACTTATTGCTTAACTACATTTCTATTCAATTTAACACGTTTTCAGATTAAAACTTAGGGTCAACGACCTATATTATAATGTAAACTGGTTAGTTATTGTGAAAGAGGACGGGTATTTTGTTACTCAACACGAATCGTGTAGGTGATAACACCTGGCTATAACAATGGCTCCGCATACCGGACCCATTGTAATATTTTTAGTTAATGGTTTGCTGAAGTATATACATATTCACTGGTCACTGATATTGGGAAAGAGAAATTGAGGTGATATTTTATTCATTTTCAAGAAAATGCGCCAGTTTTATGCGTGGGAACAGACTGTTATATGATTTTAATTATTTATTATGAAACTACACTTGGTTTTCCCTTAGCCCCCAGATGGGGACTACAGAATTTGTTATATAGTTGGTTGTTTGGTCTACGTCCCATAGTCTAATTTGTTTTCAAGAGGGGTGCAATTATTTAAATGAATAAAAAGAATGATGTTAGAATATTTTTGACAAATAAATAAATTATGTCAATTAAAACCAAAAATTACACAATTCTAAATAAGAATGAGAACCCACCACTCAAAATATTGGATGCCCATCCATTTTGACACCATCTAAGATGGCCAAAACAAAAAATCTCATCTTTTATTCTCTAATTCATTTTGGTGAAAAATGGTTCTTTTTCTGAGAATCAATACAAAAGTGTACAATGCAAAGGTGTCTATCTGTGATAAAAATGTCCATCCATGATGATTTTTTAATATACATTTTGGTTAAAGTGTATTTATACTCTGGTGCATAATTTCTTGGACAGTTTAGAACGTGTACGCCCGCTTCCCCACCAACGAGCAACGTGCACGTTTGTTATGTCCAAGAAATTATGGCCCAGAGTATAAGTGGTCTAAGTTTTGTTCACACCATAGTATGTCTTTATGTTTTTGTGGGCTGCCAGCTATAGCTGGCAGGACCACTTAGCATTCCGTTGTGCATGTGTATGTATGATATGTTGTGGTATGTGTCACTAAAATGTTAAGTTTTTTTTTAATTTAAAATTGATCTCAATGGAAACGTTGAAGTTCAATTATTGGAACCAAACTGGTGTCATTAGAGATCACAGATAACTTCATATGTTGATGGGTCCAAAGTCCCATGCCAAAGGCCAAAGATATGTAGGTCAAGTGGGAAAAAATAGGCTTAAATTGTAAAATTGACTTCCATTGAAAAATCAAGTGCACCATTGGATCCTCATTTGTTGATGAGGTCAAAGGTCATGTGAGGTTCGATTTTCCCCTCTCACCCCGGGGGGGGGTCATATCACCATAATCTATGTATACTGACCATTCAGCCGGACTTAATGCCTTTTCATTTTCTACGTCGGTGTTTACGCAATATACCTACGATACCACTGGAAATTTGGGCAACCCCTGAGTGCGCACACGTTTCAGGGGCCAATTGATCTAGCAATATGACTTCTGGATCATTTGTGGTATGCTCGTTCCACCGGGTGGACTCCACAGGGCGGGAGGCCCCCTCCACGAGATGGGGGAGATCGCGACACACCGTGAAGCCACGTCCGGACGGGGGGGGGGGGGGGGGGGGAGTGTCGGCTTGAATGTTAAGTATACGGAGATTAATGGTGATATGACTCTCTCCCGGGGGAGAGGAGAATCACCACATCTCTAGTACGTTCCCAGTCAAGCCTGACTTATGCCACAGATTGCAACTGGTAGAGGCAACCCGGATATCAGAGTGAATGTGCTCGGGCCATAAGGCCAAGCGAGAGATATGGTGATTTGATCTCGCCGGGAGAGAGAGAAGGTTGAAAACAAACAAGGATATAAACAGATGCAATATCACCACTTCAGTGGGTAAAGTGCTACTGGAAGCTTGGCGACTGGAAAGATGTGGAGTTTGCTTTGATGACGAGAGAGGAAGCTGAAGACAGGATCCTAGCTGCCATCGAACCGCTGTGTACTAGGATATCTCGGAGATAAACTTGGAATGTATAAGAACAAGCCCATCCCATGGCGTCCCTGATATCTTGTATAGAGCTCCTGGTGGAGCCCAAGCAGACGCTAGATCATTTTACGGTCGTGAGATCATATGTGCGCCCCGCAAGACGACCCCCGTACTAACTAGGCCCTACTTTATGACTGCCACGATCCATCTGGCTAATGTCGTCTTGGGGACGGTGCGAAACGGGGCTTTGAGTTGAGAGGAAGAGTTGGTCGTGAAGACCCTCTATAGGGTTGAGTCTGTGAGGTGGTTTAAAACTTCAAAGCTCTAACTGGCAACCAGCGTCCTTCATCGCTGGAACCTGACGCTTGTCGGAGATCTGGGATGATGATCGGCGTGGAGTGAAGCTGAAGATTGATTCTTGGCCAGGTGCCTGATCGGGAAAGAAGACGAGCGGCGTTCCCTGTGAAGGTGAGAAAGTTCTCTGCATAGGCAAATCAAGGGTGTCTGTACTCCTCTGCCTTGAGCTTGCGGCGACAAAGAGAGTCTCTGGTGGTGTCCGCTTTAGGATGCCTGGAGAAGAGGCTCCTTGAAGGAGGACTGTAGAGAGATGGCTGGGAGTAGTATTATTGCTAGGGTCCCAAGCTGGCCAATAGAGATCGATCGCGGCGGCCGTTGAGGCAGCGTTCCACTTGATGCGATCATGAAGCGGGCTTGGAGAGCTAGACCACGGTGATTGTGTTCCGGTGCATTGCCCTCCGCCCAATTCCCAGGAAATTGGGGTGGCTGAGAGAGTTGCTCACCGAGGGTCCACTTGGCGATTCCTGCACTCGTACGGTGCTTGACATGTCGGAATTATAAATCCTCCGTGTTGTAGGTCCCTTGCCTCTCCAGTCAGATGGGCGGCTTGGGTGATTGCCGCGGGAGAAAAAGTATTATCAATGTAAGGATTCCCGGCCGTAAGAACGGTTAGTGGGGGCCCCCGATGACGGAAGGGAACCCAATATCCATTCTGAAGGATCCCGTGAACGGTAAGGTCCTGCCTTCCCTGCTGTCTTCCTCGACAGGGCATTCTGCCAGGGGTGTTGTCTACCCGGGAAAGAGGATGGTCGTCAGGATGGTCTGATGACGTAGACACCACTCCAGGATTGTCTGTAGGCAAATGATGCGACCCCCGGCTCCTCCCGATTGTTAGTAGGAGGAAGAACGGCCATGGTGTCCGCACCGGGCTAGGACGTGACATCCCTTGACCAGATGGAGAGGCAGCCTCGGCGCCAGATAAAAAGCCCACAGCTCCAACTTGTTAATGTGGGGGATGCTTGTTCAACTTCCTTGTCCAAGTCCCGAATAGGACGAGTGTTCCTTCCTGAGTGGGTCCCCACCCGCTATAGCATGCGTCCGGCCTGGGAATGAAAGATGGTCTTGATGTGAGTAGGTTTCCGGCAGACGCCATCACGCTATCGCTCTTCTGGCGTGTAAGGACTCAGGAGTACTACTTTGAAGCTCCGGTTTTTGTTCTCGGCGAAGATTGGAACAGCGAATAGACGAGCAGCAGCTATACTACTGGCATGCGAAGTCTGCGGCGTGATACCACCGTTGTCATAATGGCTGAGAAAGAAGCCCAGTAAGTAGTTCAATTGAGTTCATGAGGTGATCCCGGCGCACGCTCATAGAGCGATTGCGCTCGGCCCGGTCGGAAACGCTTATTCCCGCTTGAGATCAGCATCGCGCCTAAAAGTCGATGCTCCGCGATGGAGTGTGATGTTGTTCCCTGGAAGGCGGCTGCCAGGAAGCCATTCGTCTTCCAGGTAGGCGAAGGCGAAATGGATTCTCCGCCCGAGGAACCTCTGCACTAATCTTCACTATCCTGGTGAATTTGTGCGGGACATGTGCGCATAATCCGAACGGGGAGGCACTGGAACTGATATAGAATGATCGCGGTTCGAGATAGGAAAGCCGAGCCACTTCCTGTGTGAAGCGATGTTCGGAGAGAGTGGAAGTTAACATCCTTAAGTCAAGAGTGGATGCTCCCCCGGCTTCGATGAGTCCCTTGAGAACTCTGATAGGCTCCCTATCTTGAAGAGGCTGTTGACTTGAAACTGACTGAGCGCATTCGTGTTGAGGATCGGGCGTTACTCGTCGGATTTCCTTGAGGGAGAGAGACAAAGCGTTGAGGTGAATGCTATGGCGCGGGACGGTACCCGAAGGATTACCGCCTTCTGAAGCAGCTTGCTCGACCTCTTTGGAGAAGGGGAAGGGCTTGCAGGTCTGTTTTAGTCCTTGGGGATCACCATCTCCCGTGTGCGCAGAACCATGAGTTCGAAAGTCACCGTCCTCAACGGTTGTATTTGGTATGAAGTATCCCGGCTCCCCCCCCCCCACCGCTCAAGGGGAGGTCTGAGGTCTGAGGATAGTCACCTCATCTTCTGGGGGAGGAGATTAAGGAACAAATCCGTGACCCCCACCCCCCTCCTGACCGATCGCCATTGTTTGCATCCACAAACGCCGTCGCTGACCTTGCCGTCGGATCCTGCTCACCTCTTGGAGATGACCCTTTGTTGCGTCCCAAGCAAAAAATTAGGGGATGAAATTTAATATTTGGATGCCAAAGTTCTAGTAATGGATGTGAAAATGAAATGCTTGAAGAGATGCAAAATGCGATGCCAAAAATGAATCGCAACATGGATGACCTAATGGATTTGATGGATGCTAAACGGATGCAAAATGGTTGGATGAGTGAAATGGATGAAAAGTCATGACCAAAGGATTATAAAAAGTGGATGCAAAATGACAAATATGCAACTGAGCGGCATCCTCTCTAAAAAGGATGGCCAGAGGAAAAATAGGAATTGCCGTGATGCCAAAAAGTTACCTTTCAAATAGGGATTGCCAGGCCAAAAAGATGAATTGAAAAGTGGGATGACAACATTGGATGAGAGAAAGGGAAGGGATGAGGAAATAGAAATGGATGAAAAGTGGAAGCAGAAAATGGTATTGAAAATGGATGTGAGAAAATGGAGTAGAAATGGATAAAAACTGGAGTAGAATGGATTGCCAAGGGAATTATAAAAAGTGGATGCAAATTCCCGAAATATGAAATGAGCTGCAGCGGCATTCTCTGTCAGTGGGCATCCTCAAAAATGATGGACATTGCTATTGAAGTGATGCATCATGTGATGATCGCCTATAAAAAATAGATGCTGAAATTGCAATAGACAGCTGAGGCCACCCATTAATTGTATGTAAAGAAAACCAGGTGCTGTGTACAAAAGGCCCATAGACTTTCGATGTGTAGTAGATAGCGCCACCCCCCAGAGGCAATTTCCAATAAGTACCTAATTAATGTTAGCAGTACGTCTTACTATGACGTAGATGATTTCATGCAGTATGCCTCGCTTCATTGATTGTTCTATCCTGAATTTATGTAGGATCTCTGCATGGTCATGACACATCACTAATAGCCTTCGCCCCAGAAAAAATCCCCAGAGATTTGACAGTCTTCTATTTGTTCTTTGTTGCAATCAGTATATGTGATTGTGGAAGAAGAAAAAGAAATGAGACGGCCAATGATGGTCCGCCAACCAGATGGCTGAAAAAAATCCATAGATTTGTGGCCTACATTACATGATCGTGCATGTTCCAGCGGAGTCACCAGAGATGAGTTCAATGAAGCATACAGTTTTGATGCAATAAATGATGGATGTTTGCTATTATATGTTTGTAGTTCAAGGAATTACGTACAATGCTGGCAACGTTAAGGGGGATGGGCCCCGATGTAGAAATAAATTTTTCCTCATGATAGAATGGCCTTACCCCAAAAACCCTACCTGTAATGTTTCGCGCCGATATTCAACCCGTTTTGATGTGAGAGCTGAAAAAGTGGATTTTGTAATCCCAATAGAGTAGTGTGTAAAATAATATTGGTGACGAAAAATGGGGCCACATTTCGCTCATACCATCAAACCAAACAGCTTTTTTAGCCCCTAAGATTTAATAGGGGGGGGTAAATGCGAAGAAAAATAGTAGATTTCTTCTGATACCAAAATATTGGACCCACTTCCGGTAAAAGCTGGGGGTCCCTGGGGACGAGGCTTACTATTAGCGACGGGCCTGGACCTTTAACTTCCAGAAACAGGACAACTTCAATGAAAGATTCAGCACTTGGAGGTCCAGAAAGAATAACGTTGATGTATGTGGCCTAAGGGCTATATGCTGATGCTACGGTAATTATAGCCCTATAGGCCTAATCAACCCAGCCTAATAACCAAAGGCCATTTAATGGCTTCAAAGTTTTGCTTTCAATAGGCCGTCCATTCAAACATAGAGTTCACTATAGGGACTAGCCTGCAACTGCCTTCCTGTAAGAGTGGGATGTGTTTTAGCAAAACTGGTCTTTATACTAGCTAGCTCTTAGTTAAGTGCATCATGATCCACAAAATATCTTAGACCTGGCTAGATCAATGTGAGTTCACCAGGAGTTAGGGTATCTCAAGGTTATTTATTTTGCATAAAACAGAAAGAAAGTTGGTGGTCCTAAAAGTAGTAACCTAGTGGCCCAACCTGGGCCAAATGGTTGGCCTTTCTTTACTTGCATGCATTGGTGCAAAATTTGACCAGCTTGACTACTGTACATAATTAAAACAGGCATTTGTTTTAAGTTATATAGTTAAATATGAGCTCCTGTAAACTTTCTAAAGAATCCTTTCACCTTCCCAAAAAATCCATGAAACACAAATAATCTCAGAATCATCATCTATATCTGCTTGCTAGCAGGAAGAATTCATCCATGGAAATGAAGGCACATGTAAATGTAGACCATGGCATTAATATTGGCTCCAAGACGAATGACAGTTTTAGTTTCAAATAGTTGGCATACTTTTGACCCATGACACCTATCAAATGAAAATGCATGACCAATTTCATGTTCCTAGAAGCTTGTCTATGTGCCGCTCCATTTGCATATTTCGTCATTTGGCATCCACTTTTTATATCCTTTTTGGCATTGACTTTTTCATCATTTTACATCCTTATTTGGCTCCGTTTAGGCATCCATTCCCACATCCATTTGGCATCCATTTTGCAATTCATTTGGCATCCATTTTGTCATCTCTCAAGCTTCATTTTGCATCCATTACTTGGCATCCCAATGGATCATTTATCCCAATTTTTGGCTTGGGAGTTCCCTGCTTGGCCTCCTCGACATGCTTTGGCATCCACATCTGACAGCCCAGATCATTTACATTCACATTTTCAATCTCAGCTTGCATCCTTTTAATTCTGCAGCATCCATTTTCAGTGCATTTGGGCATCCACTTTTTAAGACATTTGCATCCATTATCCCTTTTGTATGTTTTGGCATCCATTTTTCATCTTTTGCATCCTCGACATCCATTTTCACACAACTATCCATTATTGGGCATCCTGTTTTCATGTTTCATTCAGAGCCTCGCTTTAATCACAATTTGGCATCCATTATACATCATTATATTTGCACGCTTTTGGCCTGCTTTGACCTCCCTGTTCATCTCCCGCATCCTCTGTATCCATTTTTCATCATTACTTGTCTGCCTCCTTTTTGGCATCCATATTTGAGGAATGCGAGGTTGACTTGGGGGCTTGGATGGCTGGTTCTTCTGATTGGATTCCCTGACTACGAAAAGTCTGAGCGGTGGCTGCAAGAGCCGCTGCTGCTGAGAGGCCCCCTGGCTAGCCGGCGCCGCCGCCTTCTCTCTGGCGTTCGCAGTCTGCCTAGCCTCCTTCTTGTTTAGCGACATCCTCCTGTAGGCCGCTTGAACTGTCCCCCGAAAAGGTCAGGTCCTGTAGGCCTCTCCAGGAACTGCCGCGGCTCAGGAGGTTGAGGGCGTGGGGCGCACTCACTTTCCGCAAGTAGGCTGATTTACTGCTATAGCCGTCACGCGGTGTTCCCCCCGTGCAGAACGCTAGGCCCCGGAGTGTATATAGTGAACGCCGATGTTTATTATTTCGGAACCAAATGAGTCTAACTACGCGTAAAAATTCCACCGTAAAATTTCCAAAATGGCCCGCTTGAAAAAAGAGTCACCAGTCTACGTATTCCCGTGACTGTAAGGCCCGGCCGTAATAACGGTAGTGGGGCCCCCTTGACCGGAAGACCCTACACTGACCCGCAGACACCGTAGTCCGACGGAGGCAGCGGTGGGGGCATCACACACCGCCCGGTGCACATGAAGCAAATGGCGAACCATTTTCGATCATGAAAACCCGAGTTTGAACTTTCGGCCCATATGGCCGACTATACCTTTAATGGTGTCTGTACCGGTACCTACCGGTAGAATAGCGGTGAAGTTACCGCGAAAAACAGCAAAGTATCCGACGAAAAAGCGAGATAAAATTCTCAGGAACCATCTAGCATACTAAGCTCCCCAACTCAAGCGCTATATGAATTGGGAATTACTCGAAGGGTACTACCCGAGGCGACACTTGTAACATACGTGTGAACTAGCCGCCATCTTTTTGCGGAACGTACACACACTGACTCACCTAAAAATTGGATGGCTTTGAGCAGCGAACCAAACCAAAATGTCCAGAAAAATGCTTAAAGAACAGTAGTTTTTGGTAGATAGTGAGTTAAATCTTAATCCGCTGAAAATTGCAACTTGCTCAAGGCACATTAAGAGCACACAACTTGCTTTGAGCGTAGCAAAATGAGAATCAGTGTTGCTAGACCATTGGCCCCTGACGTGTCCGCACTCAGGGGTTGCCCAATTTTCCATGGGTATAGTAGGTAAATTGCAAACGCCGCGTAGAAATGAAAAGTCTTTAAGTCAGGCTTAATGGGAACGTACTAGTAGATGTTAGGTGATTTGTAAGATAGGCTAGCGGCCACAGCTTATATTCTTTGCATATAGCGAGTTGCAAACGGCCAAACCTTGAAATTCTAGTTTCTATTGGCATTGAAAGCTGTGCCTCTTTATTGGTTGATTTATTTGTAAGGCCATGCCATCTTAACATCCCGTCTAACCTCGGTTTATCCAGCCCTCATTATCCAGATACCATGTTGCTCGGTCCAAGAGGAGGCCTGTTCTTCCCACAAAGCATCTCTTTCAATAACATTTTTCCTGGTTGCCCACATTGAATTTGTTTCGTACATGGATGCGTATTGTTTAGGTCACGGGGCCACTTGTATTCAAAGGGGATATGAACATGGTGAAACAAGAAAAACGCGTAAAAGGTCTCTTTTTTTCCACATGCGATGCCGCCATACATTATTAGGGTGTCAAAAACAGCAAATGCGGAAAAAAGGGTATGTGGTTTTTCTAACCTGAAATTGTGATGTATGTGTAATATCAAGGTAAACTTGAGATCAAAAAGATCAAAAATTTGTAAAGGCAAACTAAAGGAAATAAGGTATAATTAATGACACAATGTATGCTTACTTGTTTAGGGCAAGCAAAACTGACAAAAATACTTTTTTTTTTAGTGTAGCAAAACAGACAAAATACTTGTTTTAGGGTATGTTTTTATTCCGTGGATTTTTAGAGTGCATTTGGAAATCATGTTCACGCATCATATCCACCTTCGAATACAATTGCCCCCCCCCCCCAAAGGATGTAGGGTACTCTTTGTCACTATAAATCATTGTGGAACACCAAGGGCAAAAGTGTATTGGAAGAATTGCATTGGGGGTATTTTAGAACAACTTATACCTCACTTTCTTTGGTCCCTCATGTCTGGATAATCGAGGATGGACTGTGCTCTATACCAAACTATTTGCTATGCAAGTATTCCATCATGTGATCAGACCCCAAACATATCAAATATTATGGCAGAATGTATATAATTAGTATAATTTTAACCACCTTCATTACTTGATATATCGGACATTTTAAAAGTTGAAAAGTTCACCCATCTATAATATAATAATATTGAAATGAAACAAATTCGTGTGATAGACAGTCCCCCCCCCCAGAATTTTTGGGAATATATGTTATTGTAAGTTAGCCTTAAAGGGATTAGCAGTGAAATTTGCTAATCGAAACATCAAAAAAATCATCAAAATTCAATTTTGTGACTGGCATGGGATGCAAACATAACTGCAAGTGGTTGACTTGAGATCCATGTATTAAGGACAGGGCGGTACCTTCTATAGGATTCTGTAATTTCTATAAGTGCATATCAAAATTCTGACTTGAGATCAAAAAAGCCTTTTACGGTGAATATCACAGATTTTCAGCATGATATTGTGCACCATGATCAATACAGTTTGACCTCAAACACAAGCATTATTGATCTTTGTTCATTGTGTACTGGTGTAACCACAATCAGCTGTTTAGTGCAGATTTTGAGGCGCCGTTCATTTTTATTTTTTTTCACTATTTGGTGGTTTGTTTCTACATTAAAGCAGTTATATGGAATTGTACACACTTATCCCTGATTTATAAGTTAAAAACATTTCCACATTTTTTCGATTCTCTCGCATTATCACTGCTAATCCCTTTACTATTGCATGTGCCTAATCTGTTACCAGCTTGATACCAGCAAAATGCCAAAGATGGAAACAACTGACTTTTTTGGAATCTTTTTCTGAAGAAAATGGAATGGCCCATGCATTGAACAAAAGGTGCTAAGTTCACATAATGCCAGGCACCAATTTTGGTGGCTGTCTTTCCCATTAAAAAATGGTAGGTTTTGGCATAGAACTTCTCATAAAAATTTTGAAATTTGATGTGCAACTTGGTTTGCATAGAGAACAGTATTTCAAGGTATGCTTCTCAAATGTCGCAAATTCTGTCCAAGAAATTTGTGTTATTTTTGTTTGTTAAAACCTTTTTGTTTGCTCAGCTATGATAACGCTGGTGTGTATCATCAATGAATTCGAAAAGTGGGAGGGCCAGGCCCCCTGCCACACCCACCCCCCACACCCGGTTCTGCCGCTACTGACAAAGACTCCACAAAATGATAAAATGCATTTGCGTTAAAGCTATACAGCACTGAAAATCACCTAAAATTGCTTTTAAGCAATACCAGCAAAATGCCAAAAAAAATCACTTAAAATCACTATGAAATCTTAAAACAAGTGGAAACAGGCTTTTGGAACCTCTGTGCTCTAAAAAGGAGAAATATGGTTTCAATATGGATTGAAAAGAGGTGAACGGGCACAAACGGAGACAGTGAAAGTGACAGATTTTTTGAGAATAAGACAAACACTGCAGAAGGTCTTTCATCCTTTGTATTGACTGGTAATCTGTTGTATGCTTTGCATATCTTTCTGCTGTAACCCAGCCACCTTGCATTTAGCCACAGCATCTGCAAATTGTATAATTTGAAGAGAAAAAAAGTTTGTAATAATTTCTAGGAACAAACATTGCTTAATGTATGATTTGTAATGGAACAAACACTGAAAACACAATAGACTGAAAACACAATAGACAGAAGCAAGCTGGACTAACTTGAACACAAAACCGATACAAATTGCTTTTGTAGCATTTTAGCAGGAGAGCGTGGCCTAGCGGTTAGGGTGTTTGCCTGTGGCGCAAATTTACCAAAAAATCCCGGGTTCGAATCCCGGTGGGGTCACTTACTGGGATTTATTCGGGTGCTCAATTCTGGATTTAGGCTGTATACGAGCTATTGATTAAATACAGAATACCGCTCTCCTCCATGGTTCACTTGGAATTGGGCAAATGAATCATGAAAGCATCCCGTCCTTCGGAGGGGACATTAAGCCATCGGCCCCCTGTACAGAGAGTCACATCTGTACATGCACATCGCAGTCAGTGTCGAATAAGAGTAGGGTGTAAACCCCTGACTGTTCCCAATCCGCCCAGTCTCAAAATATGTTAGGAGCGTCCGTATCATGGACACACGCGGCCCCGGATCAGCATACTCAGTTGAATAAATCCTGACATCACCACAAGCCATTACCAATGACTCGTGGACGTGCACGCTAAGAAGAAGAAGAAACAGGAAAAGATAAAATGATACAATGGATGGATTAGCTTGAAGGACTAACTTGTTCTTGGCTGGATGGTCAAACAAAAACGGACTAACCATTTGATAAAAACTTTGGTTAACCCAAACCCTCCAAACTGACAAACTATTAATCTTTTGATATAAAGTTCACAATGCACAGATGGATTGAGCATACTAAACTTACTACCAATTAGAAATGCTTATCCTGTTTTACGGTAAAGTTTTAAGTTTAGCTTTCACTCTAAATCAACAGCAATATTTTTAAAACTCTAGATTTAACATTTTTTCAGTAAATATATAGAGAAGTATGCTTTTTTTACAATGAAATCCATTTCTTACAATGCAGCCTAATATTCCAAACCCCAATTACATGCACCCAAAGTTAAATGAATGGGAACCTATACTTAGACTAACATTGCACATTATTATGTTTGTATTGGATAAATGTGGGGAAAATATTGGATCCAACAATATAATGTTTAAAAAATGGATCACTTACACCCAATATTTATTGGTCTTGATATAAATTGTAAAAACATTTTTGCAACTCATAAGCCTCAATCAATCCAATACCAATTTAGCTATAAAAATAATATGAGCAATCACGATTGACGGTTACTGGAAAAATGGAATTTTAAAAAATGAATAAAAAAATATGGTATGATAAGCACTGTTAAAACTGTGTTTAGTGTAAATTGTCATATACCCGGTGTCCAAAAAAAAAACGCCAAACTTGGTGCAGGCGCCATAAAGTTTTGAACAAAAGTACGTGACTACTTTCCTTGTTGTAAGCTTAAGATGGGACTATATGCTAATATCTTGAAAGGTATAAGATGAGTGTAATATTTTTTAAGAATAACCCCAGAATCAAGTAACCTGCAGGACCCATGTCACCAAATTGAGGCGCTACGTATTAACTACAAATACGGCACGTACGTTTTGCGCCCAGAACCACCAATATGAATGCTCTAAGTTCCAACCACCCGTCCACCATTTTCCCTTTTCAAAACGGGAAACCGGAGCTGCAACAATATGAAAATTACGAATGTTTCCATGGTAATAACAGATAAAACCATGAATTTTAACATAAACACATTAAAGATCGAATTAGGAATGTATGATCAACAAACTCTTCGTATTGTCCAAATAGACGCATTGTTTAGAGACTAATGATATTTCATCATAATTTGGTGGACGGCACACAAAGAGTTATCTTAACCCAAAATTTAATGAATATACTGATATTGTTATTGCGTTTTGTGTCGAAAACAGAGGTTTCTACCTTCATAAAGTTGAGGGAGAGGAATTTGTGTAACATTATTTTCAGTAACACGCAAGTTACAGCCCTACATTTTATGCAATGTGTGTAATGTGGAGTTTGTGTATGACTTAGTCATAGTTTTATATCTTCTTGAAACATATTTTATCACCAATAAATTAATGTTTAATTATTATCAGTTAAATAATAATTATGTAAATGCAGTAATTTGACCCAGTAGAAGTCGTTCTGCAAGAAATTTGGGCAAGTAAATGTTGATTGCAATCAATAGTGTATTTGCCATTCTGTTCTTCATTGCCAGTCTTATGGTTAACCAGCAGCTCGTTTTTGTAAAATGGGTTCTGCGGGTTACTTGATTGTTGGAGTCATATCTTAAAAACTATTAACTCTACCTTTATGAACTTTTCAGGAATATTAGCTAACAGTCCCATCTTACCTTACAACAAAGAATAAGTAGTCACATGCTTTTGTTCAAAACTTATGGCGCCTGTTACCAAGTGTTGCGTTTTTTTGGGGACACACGGTACACCTTTACATATGATTTTTTATAACATGTATTTCTTATGGCATGCCCATAGAGGGAGGAGATCGATATGCTTTGTACAAAGAAAGTCAAAATAAACTTTACCTGTAAGAGCTTCTGTTTCTTATGAAAGGACAATGAAGTCATCAATGTCTTCGGGATCAACACCTTCAGGTAGACTTCTTCTGGTGAACCTAATAAAATTTTAAAATTTAATAATGCTATAACAATTATCGCTTTAGACATTTACAGGCCTTTTAATTTTGCGAAGATTTCAGTGACTGAAACTGCAGTAGATGTCAATCAAAAACATGACCATTATTTATTTTCAAATTCAAATGACCATGCATATGTCACCCTTAAATACCCCATATAACCCACACCAAGTGAATCTTTTTAATTAACCACCTACAGTGTGGTGATTGCTAGTATAGGTGATTGATGCAACTTGAGTGTCCTGCATGGTGCGAAGATAACTATCAGCCATTTTAGCTAGCATTTTTAGATTCCAGGATAATTATTTTGGACTCAACAAGTTTCAGTCATTATTTTTTGTTCTCACTGAAAGTATTTCTGTATAAGGGGTCTATGAAATGAGCAGGAGTGGAGGGTGAATTGAGTCAATCCCACAATGCACCAGTTTGGGGAAATTTCACTTCAATAAGGCCATGTGATCCCACAAAAATCCTATTCTTAACACATAAATCCTGACTTTTACACTCATTTTAGTCCACAAAGCGCTAGTACTCTGTTAAAAATGCTCAGTAAAATGAAATCGTTTTGACTGGCAGCTGGGACTCGCAACAGTTGCCCGTTTCGACTCCCTTTTTACAGTTATTTGTATGTTTCAAGTCCCGGCTGACAGTCAACCTGACGTTTTTTTTAAGAACATTTTTAACAGTGTACTTAGGGATTTTTTGCATGATCAACTTCTTGAACACTTTTTATCCCTAACTACTGACATCTGTTTGGTACAGAACAGAAAAGTCACATTGCAATGCATTATGGGATTGATTCAAAACATCCTCTGGTATAGGCCCTATGTATGAAAATACCTGTAGGTATGAATCTATGCATACAAAATATATGAATCACTCACCACAATTTCTGAACGGTATCCTTGCAGACATCAATCAATCTGTGGTATCCCTCTTTCTCAAGAATTATTCCATCCAGACACAAGGTTTTGATGTTTCCCGAATGTCGGAGTCTCTTCGAGAATATCTCCAAAGAACCTTCAGGAATCAAGTCGTTGCAAGTAGAATGCAGTAAGAGCTTGTTCAGGGCAGGACATCTTGTTAATGCTAAGCTGCCATAATTGACCAGATCTACAGCGTATGGGTCACCTGAGACTTCCAGGATCTGTAGTTGTGTGAGTTTCTGACATACCATGTGAAGTAATTCATTGTGTTTGACAAGGCTCAGATCGTGTACACCGATGAACAACTCTGTCATTGTATGTGGTAGCTTAGCAGCAAGACCGGCTGCGATTGCATCATTCATACCATTACCGTTGATTGCTAATATCTTCAGCTGCGATGGCAAACTTTGTGCCAATAATTCCATGTCGTCTGCTGGAGCGGACATGTTGTGCATGTATAACCGCTGGAGTGATGTGCATTTCTTAAGATTCTTTGCCAGGTTTGGAACACAAAGTCCTGGTTCTGCTTTATTGTATGAGATATCAAGACTGTGCAGAAACGGCATCTTGTAGAGATACGTCGCTAGTTTTGTGATGTGACGCGGTTCTGTGGTTGTCAACTGGGTTTTCAATTCCAATAGGGAATGCATATGGCCATTCTCAAGGGCTCCCAACAGGTGATCAAAGTTAACGCCAAGCTTAAAATTATTTACACTCAATTTTTCTAATCCGACGTGCTGGAAACTGCCAAAAATGGGTACGAGGTTTGTTTCAGAAGTAGAGGGTAGGCCTTCACATGCTTGTATGCAGGGAATGTAGGCTACTAAGCAAGCAGGTGTGTACAAAAACTCCCAATCCTCATGTAGATCTTCATTCGCAGCTTTAAACCTTTCATAAATTTGCAGTATTTTTTCGTCGGAGAGGGACTTCATACTTTGCAAAGCACGGATGTGCATTTTATTGATTGGACCGTAGAAGACACCTGGATCCCTGACATGTGCAGTGGGATGTAATGTGATAGAATGAATAACATCGGTTTTGCAATGACGCATGCAGTATGCAAAGGAAATGGCCGCCTTTGGTGAGATTCCATAAAACAATGCCTTGCCATCTGCAAATAAGGGTCTCAGGAATGACGCCATCTCAGCTTTTGCATCAGCTTCAAAGTTGCATTCTAAACACAATTCAATGAATTGTTGTATAGATCGCGTCTCATCAAGAGATAGATCCTCTTTGTAATATTCTGCAATCTGTGGTTGGATTTCTGTTGTGAAAATGTCCAACAATTTCTTCATAATGATTTTTGCAGCAGATACGGAACCAGCTGCAAATACCAAAACAGGGCCTATCATCAAGGCATCTCTCAGAGTTTCAACACCTTCCAAGTATGAAGATAGCTTCTCAGGATGATTTTTGAGAAAATTCCCCAAGCAGAACTCTTGCCCTGACTTATGAAAAAATTGAAGGACCTTTTCACCTTCGCTCTTTCGATAGTTAATGATACCCATTGCACATGCTTGTTGTATTTGCTGATCGGTACACGATTGCTTCAATTCATCTTCGGAGAAGAGAATTCTGGTCATGGTTAATGTAAGCCTTGAAGAGTCGCTTGTCCCAACTGACTCACGATACTTTTCCTGTTAAAATGAAATTATAACAAACAAAGATTAAACATTACTTGCAAAGCCTTAGCCCTCAGGGTGGCATCCCAGATGAAAGTACATTGGGGGGGGGTTAAGGCTGACACTTTCAAACCCAGGGACATGACAGAGGACATGCAAAAAAAGAGGAGTCCTTTGACAAAAGACTGGTCAATTTTGCCCTTTGGGTGACATATTGCTAAGTTTTTTTTCCAAAAAATAGCATCTTTGGAAAATTTTCGCTCGTCTCTGTAGTTTTAGGTGATAAAGCATAATGATAGTGGTTGTCTTAGGGTTGTAACTGTTGGAGTATTAAGTGTTTTGAGGGTGTTTTAAGTGGCGGTTAGGGGGTTTAAGGGTTAGTGGCATCTATGATCTTGGTGCTATGAAGATGGTCTGTCGTGAGAGCGCAAAGTGAGAGAGAGTCGGTTGGAGGGTTGAGCGTAGGGTGGGTGCGGAAGTCTGGTGGGTGTGTATGGTTAATGAGGCAGTTGGGTGTGCCGGGTGGGGGTGAGAGGGCAGTGGAGATGTTGATAGCGAAGTAGGGAGTGTCTAGATACTTTAGTGATAGGGATGTAGGGGGGGTTGTTGGGGGGGTGTGTTATGGGGGAATTGGGCGTGGTTACTGGTAGGTGGGGGTGTTTTTCGAGTTGCGATCGAAGGTGCCGGGGTAAGGATATTGGTGTGGTGGCTGGGATTGTTGGGGGCGGGGGTGGGCCTCATGAGGGTCGGGTTATATTGTTGTCGATTCCGTCGATGGTGTGGTGGGGAGTCGTTTGGGTAGTGGGTTGGGGGGAGAGGGTAAGTAGTTGGTGGTAGGTTCATTATATTGGTGTGGGGTGGTGTAATAATAGCGTGGCAGTAGGGGTATGTTGCTAGCATTTCCGCTGCCTTTCCATTCCTTCGCTGTTTCCTTCTTGTTCATTCCCCCTTTTCCATCTTCTCCGTCTCCCCCACCCCATATGCTTGGTTCAGGTACTCTTTTGTCTTTTGTTTGATTCTGGCGAACAAGCTGCGTTCTCCTGTGAGTTTGTTCGCCTCCTTTCCTGTGGCGCATCCAGGGGCCAGAGAGTGAGTGTCCTGTGTACGGTTTGTGTATTGCTGAAATTGTGGTCTGGGGCTGCGGCGCTGTCGTTAGCACGTCGGAGATGTCGGTGATGGCGTAGGGATGGTGTGTAGGGGTTGGGTGCGTTCGGGGCAGAGGGGTGTTGTGCTGTCTATGGTACTGCGCGAGAGAGGGGGTTTGTTGTTTGTTGGAGGATTTGTGACTTGGACGGTAAAATGCATTTGGGTGAGAAGGTGTCTGGTGAAGGTGGGATTTTACGTGGGCAGGGGGTAAGCGCAGTTTAGCGCGACTTTGGGGTCGGGGGGTAGGACAGGGGACCCTGGGTGTGTTGGTCGCGAGGAAATGTTGGAGTAGGGATATGATGGAGGATAGTAGGGTTTTGTGTTTTTGGGATGGGTGGAATTGTTTCGGGCAAATGTTCGGGTTTTGTGTGTGTAGGTGGTAGGGGCGGTTGTGTTGTCTGGATTTGGGGGAGGTGGGGGTATGTGTAATTGGGGGACGAGGGAAGGGTAATGTACGTGGGAGGGGGGTGTTTTTGGGGTGGTTTGGGAGGGTGAGCTGGGGTTGGTATTGGGTGGTTGGGGTGTGTAGGGTGTGGGTGTTTGTAGTCGGGATGCTGTGTGTTTATGTAGTGGGTTGGGCGGGGAGGCGTGAGTTTTGGTGGTATGGGCTCGTGGGGCAAGAGTATCTGAGGTGTTGGGGCTTGCACACCATGGGGTGGCATGGAGTGGGGGCTGTTGTACGGTTGATTCCTGAGGACGTGGGGGATCGTTGAGTGGAAGGAGTTTGGAGTGGGGGGGTTGATGTGGGGTATGGATAGGGTAGTGGGGTGTGGCGTGATGTAGAGGAACGTCTAGGTGATTGCCGTGGGTTTGGTGGAGGGGGTTGGTGTAGGGGAAGCTAGTGGGAATGTGGGGTTAGTGGGTGGTTTGTATGGGTTGTGTAATTCAGGTAGGGGTGGTGGGGTAAGTATAGTTGTCTTTGAAGGGGGTGAGATGTGATGTTTTGGTTAGTGTGTCGTGGTAGCTGTATGGGGTCCCGGGTCGGGAATATGCGCTGACTTGTGTGGGTGGGAGATGACGTATGTGGGGGAATGGGTGGTTTTGTTTGAGCGGTTATTTGGGATTGGGGGAGGTTAGTTGGGGAGGGGTGGGAATGGGGTTTTGTTGGGGATTTTGTTGTGTGTGGGTGTTTGGTTACGGGGCTGAAGGTTGGGGGGGTTTCCGGGTTCCGGTAGAGTGAGGTTGCTGTGCTTGTAGATGGGGATTGAAATGTGGGGGTGAGTAGCGGTGTATTGGGTGAGGTTGGTTGGGTGGATGTAAGGGAAGGAATTCGGTCTTAAGGGAATTTTAGGGGGGATTGAGGGGGAACGGGCTATGGTGTATATTAGGAGGTAGTTGTCTATGTTGGGAGTGTGGTGCAGTTGTGTAGTGTATTAAGGTGGGGAAGCGTTAAGTTTGGTGTGGTTGATGGGCGGGGGTAGGGGGGGTGTGATGGGGTTTGGGGGGGATGTGGGTCAGGGGTGGTGTATGATTTGTTGAGATTGAGGAGATTCCGTTGGTTGTGTGGTAGGGAGGTCAATTGGTGTGAGTTGTTGGAGGTAAGTTGGGGGGGGCTTGGGGTTGACTGAGTTCTGGTGAGAGAGGTTGGTAGGAATGAGAGGGGTTCTAGCGGGGTTTGTGTTTCGGAAGTGACGTTGTGTTGGATGGGGACGTGGAGGTGAAGGCGTGTAGGGTGTACGGGTGGGTTGGAGTGTTAAGGTGGTTGACGGGAGGGGGGAGTTGTTGGGGTGGGGGTGGGGGTTTGTGGCGGTTTTGTTGGGAGGTGGAGGGGCAGCGGGGAATTGCGTCGTTTTGGGGTCGGAAGCGGGGGTGTGATGGGGGTGTTGGGGGGTAGCGTGGGGTATAGTGGAGTATTCTGGGGTGATATTAGGGGGTGATTGAGGGGTGGTGGTGGGATTTGGGGGTGCGTGGTATGCCGGTTGTTTTGAGGGTAGGAGGTGGTGCTTGGGAGGGTGGGTGCGGGGGGTTGGGGTGGTGAAGGGGGGCTGTGCGGGGTTTAGTGGGATGAGTTTGCCGTAGTTTTCTTCGGGGGGTGGGGGGGCCTATTTTGGCAGGAACGAGGAGTAGGACGTTGCCTGGGGGGTGAGGGTGTGGGGGTGGGGGGTTTTCTGTGGGTTGGGGTGGGTTTAGGTTGCCTTGTTGGTATGGGTTGGGAAGGGTGGGGTTAGGTTGGGTGGGTGAAGGGCTGGTGGTGGTGAGTGAGGTGGGGGGGGGGTGGGGATCTGTTACAGGGATGGGATGAGTGTAGTCTGTAAGGTTTAGTGGGGGGTGGTTGTTGTTGTGGCGGTGTTCAGTCGTCGCGTAGTTGGTTTCGGCCCTCAGCTGCTATTGTGGATTGTGGGGAAGATTTGTGAGGGGGGGGGGGGCAGATTTGGTCAAATTTTTCTAAAGTAGGGTTCTTGAAGTATATAATATTTCACAACAATGGGATCTTTGGAAATTTTTTCAAAACAAGCGGTCTTGAGTGACATTAATTTTTTTAAAGATATGGGTGTCTTTAGGTGAACTTTACCAAAAATATGGGGTCTTGGGTGAAATTTACCCAAATTTTGGGGGTCTTGTTGAAATGTGTTTTGCCACAGTTCTAAATAGGATGGTTAATACAGGTAATGTAAAACAACAAAGCAATGTAATCAAGGTTGTTGACCTCCAGCCATTTAAAAGAGTTAAAGTTGGGAGGGTGGAGGAGAATTGAAATATCAAATGGAGAGCACTAATGTACCAAGATATCATAAATCAGTGATCGCTTCTAGAAAACTGGAGATGGTCGGGGACCTGATAGCTGTTCATTTAATGAGTGCGGGTTAAAGTAGGTGGAGAAATGAAATTGCCAAATTTGCTGGCAATAACATGGATGAAAGTTGCACGACATATTACCTGTCGTCGCGTGCATCACTACTGTCGTATTTCAATTTTTTTAGGTTTTTTTGCAAAGTTTGCTATTACCTTAGTTCATCAATTTCTTGTCATCCACAAAGTTTCAAAATGTGAGGATGCCTCATTAATTAGTTGTGTAATATAGATTTTTGAAATTTTCCCTCAAAATCATATTCCGTAATTTCCGTCTATAGCCATCGGGGTGGGAAATATTCTTTGGTTTAGTACACCCGCATTAACACTCAAATGTCAGCCCTCACTAATACGATCGGTACTGCATAATAATTTCAACGAATACGATCGGTACTGTATAATACTAATTATGCTGTGTTTAGTAACACAGCAATTAAACCCAAATGTCTCCCTCAACGAATCCGACTCGGTCCTGCAATAATAATATGCGTGTTTAGTACCACAGCATTAACACCGCAAATGTCTCCCCCAATTAATAACGATTGGTTACTCTAGTCATAATTTTCTCGTGTTTTGCTGTGTTTAGTAACACAAGCGATTAAACACAGCAAATGTCGCCCTCAACGAATACGATCGGTCCTGCATAATAATATGCTGTGTTAGTAACTGTTACTCCGAAAATGCGGTGATCACTGAAATGCGTGATCGTCACGCAATTTCGGCACTGGTGACATTGAAATATTCACGAAGAGTAGGTGAGCATGCGCTCAGTGTGCATTTGACCCCGATCATGCTGATTGTACGTGTGTGTAATAATTAGAACCTTGTATGCGGGGTGGCTCTGGCGCGTGGTGTGAAGGTTAATAGGCGTCGTGTGGTACAGTATTGTGGGGAGGTGCGGCACGAATATGCCCGGTAGTAGGGGTTTAGGGGATCCATGGCCATGGTTGACATATTTGAGGGAACTCTACTCCAACTACACTTAAAGGTTGAAAAAAGCGTTTTTTGACATGAGTGTGGTAGATGGAAAGCTAACCAAATCAGATGATCTCATGGCCGGTCGAACATTATCACATAAACAACCCGGAAAACAATCAAGAGGCCCTTTGAACTGGTGATCCGAGCAATCTTTTGCAAGCCGTTATTCCCGGATACCATTACAAGGCCTCAGCCTCAGCGCAGGCATTGCGCAGGCAGATAGCGCCAAGTACACCGCGGAACCCTCTGTATTGCTGTCGATTCACGGGATTTTCGACAAGCGCTTTTAGGTCCGAAATCACGTGATTTCGGCATAAATTTAGTGCCGAAAAAGTGTGATATCACGGTATTTCGACAGACTGATGCCGAAATCACGCGATTTTGACAGCACGCATTTTCGGCGTACAGTTTACACAGCAATTTAACACAGCAAATGTCGCCCTCAATGAATAGGATCGGTACTGCATAATTTTCTCGTGTTTTGTTTTTTACCTTGTTGTGTACGTGGCTGAGCGTAGACGGTTGTAGACGATAGACGGTAGTAGACGATAGTTGTTTAGCAAAGAGTCTTCATTTAATAATATTTAATTATTTAATAACATTACATAGGGGTGAATCTCGAACCGTTTTTGTGAATATTTATTTTGGAATACTTTTGGAAAAGTGGGTGGCATTGTGTGAGTGGGAAAATGCCCGATTACCTTTAGAATATACCCCTACCATACGCGACAAACGACACTACCGCGAAGCTACAACAAGGAGTACTTTCTTTACAACTTATATTAGGATCAACTTTGGTGAGTTCCCTGACATCATTGAAGATTTTCCCTTGTTGTTTACGTGGCTGAGCGTAGACGGTTGTAGACGATAGACGGTAGTAGACGAGAGTGTGTTTAGCACGAGTCTCATTTAATATATTAATTATTTAATAACATTTAATTAGGGGGTGATCTTCGAACCGTTTGTGAGATATTTATTTTTATACTTGTGAATATTTGTGGTGTCATTGTGTGAGTGGGAAAATGCCCAGGAGTACCTTTAAATAGCCCTCCCATAACACATCCGCGACAACACCCAGCGAAGCTACACAAGGAGTACTTCTTTACACTTTATATGAAGGATCAACCTTGGTGAGTTCCAATTATTGAACAACATTGAAGATTTTCCCATTGGTGATCGTGTTGAGTTGTTATCGCCCGTTGAGTTATTTAATACTCGTCCTCAACCTGCTTGATTTTTGGTAGACTTTTAATATGTTTTTTTTTTTTTAATGATTTCATAATAAAAGTGTATATAACTTCAAAAGTAAGTATCACATTTGTAGAAATTAAAAAGAATCTTAAACCCACATTTACTTTGTTAAACTTTTAATGAAACATCACCGATTCGGTTCAGTATTTTGAAGAAATAAGAAATCGATTATGTCCATGTCAATGACACTTCCTTCCAAGTTGGCTCACATACTGCCTATTTGATGTTAACTAACTACCGCTGATTACTCGTGCATCTGTTCAAGCTGGCCCTTCTTTTGATTCCCCAAAGAACCGCCTTGTTTAAACATAATTTGTGAGTTCAATTCCATTTTGTTTAGTTTTATTATAGTAATAAACAATTACCAACCACCCGTGACAATTATAACTAAACCCACACGAAAAAACAAAAAACATGGTCTAAAGAATGATAATCTTTATTAGAAAAACAACAAAAACACATAAAATCTGTACAAAAGTGAATAATGTTATTGAACGATGGTGGCACTGCATAGATGAAGTGAGAAGTATTAAATAATAAATCATACTTTAACAGTGGATAACTGCAACATAAATTGATTCACAATTAGAACAATCTATATTCCATATTGGTGGATTCGACATTTAAATAATAAAGGCCAGATTTGAGTGCAAATTCAAAAATCCCGCAATTTTTCATATAAAGGCCTGCTCGTGTTATATGAAGTACTGGACAGGATTTCTAAACATTGTATTGCTTTATGAACTTGAAGAGTTGATTTGGTGGTCGGACGACTTTTAACAATTTAATTTTACTTTGCATTTGTTGGCATGCTGGATATACAATCTTGAAAGCAATCAAAACGGACGGAAACTTCACACATCTTAATCAATTCTTAGCAGACAGAAAAAGGTGACCATTGGGTGGTTTGAAACGCGTTCTTAGATTTTGATAATGCACAACCTAGTTGATATCAAACTTTACTTCGTTTTCAATCTTAATTAGAAGCATAATATTCTAGAAAGCTTCCTGATGACATGCAATTTAAATTAAATGAAAAGGAATTTGCCTGTATTGGCGACAGCCCTGGGTATTAAACCTACTTTGTCAAAAAGACTAAGATGTCGCTGACATGTCTTTCTTCGTTTTTTTTTCATTTTGTTAAGTGAAAAAGAAAAGATGTAATTCTTCTTTGTTGTAAATGTATGTGCCAATATTAATGTTTAACCTGGTGCAAAAGATCATTTATTACTTATTCTGTCTTAAGAAATAAAATGAAAAGGAAATGAAAGATTATTTGGGATTATTTCATTGCCGTTCTGTCTGAATCACTTTATATTAGCAAACCTTGGAAGGAAGTGTCCATTGACCTGTGTATACCTATCGCTTATTTCTTCAAAACTACTGACCGAATCGAGTGCTGTTTAAATTAAAATATGTGAAAAATAATTGTGTTTAGATTCTTTTTAAATAATTTCATTCAAATGTGTTTACTCCTCACTTTTGAAGTTATGGTCACCAATAGTTAGGGGGTGCATTCTTTGAGACGCCCTGTATTATTTTTTGGATATTTAGAGTATATTAACAACCCAAAATTGTTTCTGTTGCATTTGTGTGGGGTCAAACAACAATTATGGACTATAAAACCATTCGAAAGAAAATGACTGGATGATTTTTAGGATCACCAACGACCCCCAATATTAATCACTTTGGGGGGGAACACGATGGGCCCCCTTTTTCCCAAGATATCCTACAATGCAATGATAGCCCTCATGGCAATAGCCACTATGTCATTTCATAATGGTTGCCTCCCCACCCCGCCACCCGCCCAGATCCCAGGCCCTTTCAATCTCTGAAAAAACAAAATCATGCCACTTTACAATAATAATATATACAGAGTTTCATGTCCATTTGCGACCACCATCCATTGATATGTTACCATGTGTATACATACATTTTTCCGGGGATGGGGGAACTCCTATGTTGGTAATGCAGCATGTTGCCTGTCGAAAGACCCCATTTTATGAACCAGCTTATGCCCATTACCCCCTTTTAATGTTTACAAACAAACACAGGCTTACTTTATTACAGATTACCCACTACCTTTTTGAAAGAAACTTTGAAAACCAAAGATACACCTTTTTCCTATTTTCCAGCTAAAATATGAAACCTTTTTTCTTTTTCTTTCCCATTTATTATGCAACCAAATAACTGTGTCAAAAGTCAAAGCTCTTTTGTTCAGCAGTTCCTACCATTTCATTCAATGTTCATTGAATTTCCTTAACTGTGCCTAATTTCGGGGCGATTTGTTACCAAATGACCCTTATTGTTTTTAATTTTTACCACTTACAATGATCCCCTTTTTCCGAGCCTTATTACTGAATGACCGCCCCTTTTCAATAAACGTCATTAGAGTAGAAAGACCCCTACTTTTGACGGCCGGTATAAGGCTCCTACCTGTCACTACATAGAGGGAGTTCAGCCCCTTGGACTTTTTAATCGCTTGCAAGTGCCAAGGATTACATCAATATGACTATTGGAAATAATAATTATGATCAAGTCTCACCCCTCCATTTTGTCCCATCAGTCATGCTGGAATTAAAGGGGAGTATTTGTTTATTCTGGCCACACCCACATTCAGAAGTCCCATCCACCTGTTTTCCCCTGCAACGTTTCACATGGGTTTCAACTTTGAGTTTTCCTCTTAATTATCGCATATAAGGTATCAAGTGTGCAGATTGTTTTTAGAATGATGTGATAAATCGCGCTAAAATGAACAAAATGGTTAATTTGTACTAGTGAGCACCGGGACGGGCCTCATATATGAATGGGTATCGAGTTTAAGGCCGCGCCTTTGGAAAACCCGGGCAAGCATTTGGTGACAGAAAAAAGGACTGAAAAAATATAGTGGGGTCCTTTGGGTGAGAGAACAGCCAATTGCCCAAAATAGGGGGTCTTTCTTCGAATGACAAATTTGCAAAATTTTCTAAAAAATAAGGGTCTTTGGGGTAAGTATTTTTGCAAAGTTTTCTAAAAGTGGAGGTCTTTTTGGTGAAAATTTTTTTTCCCCCTAAAATAGGGGTCTTTGTGGGACAATGGTACAATGTTCACAAAATATGGGGTCCTTTGTGTGAAAGTTAACCAAAGGGGTCTTTGATGACAACGATGCTGAAAAGCCTGGGTCTTAACAGCCTTAACATATGCGTTGGCTTCCAAGATGGGAGTGCCCCCCCGAAGAGCCCCCCCCCACGGGCGGTGATAGAGCCACAATGGAATAGACTTCCCGAGGATTAAAATGTCGGATCAATACTAGATGTTTGACATCTTGTTTGTCTACAAAAGGGTAGATATTTTGTGCTTCATTTTATCTACGGAGGGGTACCAAACCTGCATGCTAATGACATATTTTTGGAGCGACAAGGCCGTTACAACTCGCCATTTTTGATTCTATGCTATTCCCCTGAGTTTGTTCATATAGGGTGGGTAAGAATAATAAGTCCCACTTGCCAAATAATTTTAAGATCTATTGCAGCCAACTTAGAATTTTTTAGAAGGTACACAAGATGCTCTACCATGTCATCCCATCCGATCAAAAAAACACCCAAACCTGCAGGGGCTCCCGTGGGTCTGTCATTGAGAGGGAAATTAAACAAAGGTTAGCATTGCACATAAAAGTCAACATAATCTACATTGTATATTTCCAGATGGTCCCACCCGGGGGGCACTTCTCATGACAAGGGGGTATCATCCGTGTCCCAAGCCTCACAAAACACCCTAATACGTTTTTTCGGAGCTTGAATTTTCACCCCTAAACACGTAACAGCCAAGCGAATTAGCTACCCTAAAAACAAGTACTTGATGGAATTTGCGCGCCTAAAACCATTATCAGTAGCGCAATTTGCTATCCTAAACAAGTATTTGTCGTTTCTCCCTACCCTAATCTGTATCTGTGGTTGTACTGGTACAACACTCCCAAGCTGGAGCCACGCGTACAGGTGGTGGTGTCGCATAAAAATTATTAGACTTGCTGAAGATGCTTGAGGACTGAGTCTTGAAGATGTTAGGATCTCTTGAATTTTGATAAAAGTTTTTGGTAGATTGTTCCAGTCCTATGAACAGTTTTAGGCAGATATGAATGTTTGTAACATTTTTGCTGCAGCGATTACTTGGAGGCTTGCGGATGGTTGTGCGTGATTGACTCTGGGCAGGGCTGAAGAGCGTCAATCGGCAGAGCCAGGAGGCCGTGTCTAGCTTTATGAAGCATACAGAAGGATCTATTGCGGTTCGTCTATTCTTTAAGGTGTCCCAGTTAATCTTTGATTCAGATGGTTTTGTGACAAACCTTGCGGCTCTTTTTTGGATCCTTCAATTTTGTTTATGAGATATTTGTGATGGGGGTCCCAGACGAGTTCGCATATTCAAGTACGGTCTCACCAAAGCAAAATATGCCTTTTGCTTATAGGTTTTGACAAGAATCCAAATTACGGTCTGGTGAAACCCAAGGATTTATTAGGCAGATGAAACAATATTAGGTATGGATATGTTGAAGACCATGCAAATTATTTGTTAGACAAACACCGAGGTAAGGGGTGAATGTCAGTTGATTCTAAAATACAAGTCACCAAGTTTATAATCAAACAATTTCAAATTCCTCTTATGGGTGATTCTCATGGTAAAACACTTTTTGGCATTGAATTTTAGTTGCCAGTCATCCTGCCATTTCATCAGAGTGTTTAAGATCTTCTTTTCTTGCAATAAAGTATGATCATGATCGTTAACGATTTGGGCGGTATAAAAACACAATCCATCGGCGAACAGCCTAACTTCCGAACTAAGGTTACGCGGCGGGCAAAAAATTACCCCCAAAAAATATTAATAGAGGCCAGAAATAAAAGGGGTCCTAGCACCGGTGCCCTGAGGGACGCCAGAAGCAACATCTGGGTCCTAGCCGAGTGTTCACCACCGACAACGACTCTCTGTTCACGGTGCTTAAGGAAATTTTTGAATCCAATGAGCAAGTTATTTCCAATGCCATACCCTGTCAAGTTTGAGAATAAGCCGTTATGGGGAACGGAATCGAAAGCCTTCGAAAAGTCCATTATAATCATATCAGTTGGTGTTTTTTGGTCAAATCGATCGCCCGCTTGGGGTTAGGAGGCGAAAGACTAATCGAACCCATCTAGTAGCTGGTTCCCTCCGAAGTTTCCCCCAGGATAGCTGCGCTCTTGAAAACAAGTTTTAATCTGTTAAAGCGAATGATTAGAGCTAAGGTCTTGGGGCCGAAACGACCTCAACCTATCCTCAAACTTTAAATTGTTATGAAGTCCGACTCCGCTGACTTGGAGCCGGACAACAGATTGAATTGCGAGCAGCCCGGTGGGCCACTCTTGGAGAGGACTGGCGCTGCGGGATGACCGTCGCCCGGTTAGGCGCCTCACTCTTCCCGCTTCCGTCTCTCATCAGACCCCCATAAAAGGTGTTGGTGATCATAGACACGCAGGAGGGTGGCCATGGAAGTCGGAATCTGCTAATGAGTGTGTAACAACTCACCTGCCGAATCAACTAAAAAAAGCCCTGAAAATGGGGGTGCGCTGAGCGAGACGCTCATACTGGGCCGTCGGCGGCAGTGCAGTACGCCCCGGCGAGTAGGAGGGACGCGTGGTGGTGACGCCCCGAAGAGTTTTCTTTTCTTTGTAAGGGGCGGGTTTTCCTGAAACCGACTGGATCGGAGATAGGGACCGCGGCCCCGTAGAGCCGCCGCGTCTGGGGCGGCGTCCGGTGTTGCACTGGCCGGTCCCCTTGCAAATCCGGGGGATCGAGGTGGACTCTCTCTCGCCTCAGGTCGTACCCATAAACCTCAAGCAGTCTCCAAGGTGAACAGCCTCTGGTCATGAACAATGTTAGGTAAGGGGCAGTCTGCAAGCCGGATCCGTAACTTCGGGAAAAGGATTGCTCTGAGGACTGGGTCGGTGGGCCGGGGCTGGAAGCATGCCGGACCCTCAGCGTGACTGGGCAGAGCCGTCGGAGGGTTGGCTTTTCGGCCTTCTGAGACTGGGAACCCGGACTTTGCTTGTTCCGGCTCGTGGACCGTCCTGGCTGCGCGGCAGCCTCGCGTTGGCGCCTCGGCCGTCGCCCAAACGCCGGCTCAGAACTGGTACGGACCAGGGGAATCCGACTGTCTAATTCAAAAAGCATTGCAGATTTCCGCAACCCCGGGCGTTGACGCATGTGATTTCTCCCATGCTCTGACTGTCCAAAGTGAAGAAATTCATGAACGCGGTAACGGGCGGGAGTAACTATGACTTCTAAGGTAGCCAAATGCCTCGTCATCTAATCAGTGACGCGCATGAATGGATTAACTAACGAGATTCCCACTGTTCCTATCTACTATCTAGCGAAACCACCAGCCAAGGGAAGGCTTGGCCCTGCGGTAAGAAGTCTTTTTTTGTCAAGGGAGTGGGCGAAATCATTAACGGTCAGGATGAGTTGGACTCACATATGCTTGTTCCTAAACCGTGCTGCCGTTAGTTAATATAGACAATTTATCAAAATGCCTGGCAATGACCTGAAGAATGTATAATATGCTCCAAAACTTTGCAACTTATTGCCGTTAATGAAAAAGGGCGATTAGTTTGATGCAAGTAATTGATGCTAAGCAAGTAATTGTCTTGTCTAGCTTGGTTGTAATGCAGAAATATCTGGGGAAAGCAAGGGAGAGGGTGAGCCGCTCTCTCTCGCGAGAAAGCGCGAAACCCATGCCAAAGCCTAACTTCGCTTTCCCAAATACATTTTCTCATGCACTTTGATTAAAAAACTTTTGATATTTGTAAGTGGTTAACTTAAAAGCATATAGGCCAATGATCGACGGTATAAAACAGTACATATAGTTCATGCATTTAAGGTTTTATTTGAACTAATCGTAAAATTAAAGTTTTCATATCATGGAGAGTTTGTAAGCGGCACGGAGTGTGTCGCGTAAACCTTGAGTTATTTAGTTTTCAAGACATTTCCTATGGGTCTAAGGATCCGGGACATGACCAGTGGTGCGTCGTGTGACTGCGTGAACGCATCGTCGTACATGTCACGGCGCTCGCATATGATTCGCGCGCGTGATCGTCTGTACGCTTGTGCTACGCATCCCGTTTGTTACGACGTACGGGGACGCACTGTAAAGAACGGTGGAGGGGCCGGCTGAGAAAGAGTTCACACTTCACTGCATTGCAGTGTCACGTGCTGCAATGCCGCCTACCAAAATTGTCACTGCATCACTTCGTAACTGGCAACGCCATGCAGTACGAAACGAAGTTAAATTATTTTAACTGGCGATGCAGCAAGAATGCAGTGGGGTGCAGTGAGTGTTGCAGTATGCAATCTTTCGC
>JAMKCH010000839.1:0-57359 GCA_023653785.1 Ophioderma brevispina
CTTGATCTGCCTTGATTTGCATTCATTGCTTTTTATGCACACACTGCACACTACATAACCTAAAACCTTTCTTGTCACATCTGCAATGCATTGAATCAGCAGGAAATTTGAAATTGTTTTTATTTTTTTAAGGGTTATCTGTGTTTACTTTGTCCGATACGGGCTTACAGAATCTTTCAAGTATGATCATAATTTCAACAGTAGGAGAAATATTATCCTTTGCCCCTGTATTCTAGCCATATTAGCAGAGCCATTACAGAGTGAGTTTGTTCTAATACAAATATCGTCGCCTACATCACATACTGTCTTATCTGACATTTTTAACTTTGAGACAGTGGCGTAACGGGCCTGCCCGCTCTGAGGGGGCAAATTTCCCAGTCTTGGGGAAATTTTCCCTCTCAGGGGGGTCAAAAGGCCAATTTTTCCCGGTCAGAGGGCTAAAAAACGGCTGATTTAGCATGATTTTTGCAAATTTTTTCCCGGCCAAAGTTGTCAGGGGGGCAACCTGCCCCCCCCCCGCCTGTTACGCCACTGCATGTATGTTATGGTCTATACATGCACAAAGTTACAAACTTGAAAGTGACCTAATTAGTGAGATATTAATTAGGAATTTTGATCAATAAGCTCAAAACTGCATATCGCGATTTCACATACTGTCGTATGTTTCATTTACACATAATTTCAATAGGCGTATAATTAACGTTGTTCGTAAAACAAGCTGTTTACGCTTTTCACATACAAATCTACGTGCGTCGTATCTGCCTTGTGCGTGAACATGACGTGTTTCACATAGAGATATATATGAACGCGTTGAAATATAACGGTGAAAATACAACTTTTTTGCGATTCACATACAGCCTTGTGACTTTGTAGCTTTATATCAGGAATACAATTGCACTTTCAAACTCAGCAAGGTTAAAACTTAAACTTTAGAATGTTTTCTTCATAATGAAAAATTAAAAATAAATTTGTAATGTTTAATTCCATAGTACAAACATGAAATCTCCCGGTAGAATTTCAATGGCGATTTTCTCGGTGCATGACCCAATTTACACTAGGCAGAGGTTATAGGCATCTTCATGGCATTCTTTGACAAACATGTGTTGCCACTTTTTCAAATCATGTCCAGCATGGTCTGCCAACACTCAAGCAAACACCATCTCAATCTGACATTTCCTCCTGACTTTTGTCTCGCTCCATTTAAACGTATCACAATTACAATCTCAGGCCTGGCACAAATTTCCTATTTCCTGACCATGTTCTTTAGTGTAATCTGAGCAACATTGTTTTCGTTTCTTTTACACAATATTTGTTTTCATCTTTCTCAAAACTGGCTGACTTTTAATCTTACTTTCTTGTTATAAATTTGGGGATTTCTCCAACCCAAATCAAAATTTCCTGACTAGTATGAGAGTGGTGTTATCATGTTATATCTAATAATTAGCCAATTGGAGAAAATGTTAAAAAGGTGGTACATCTCGGGGGGGGGGGGGGTTTTTTTTTTTTTTTTTTTTATAGCAGATCTGGTTGCTGTGTGCCCACTGCATTATGGGGCCGTTGTTATGTCCCTTAGCTGTCAAAGCTCTGGTAATATTCCCAGAAGCTCCAAACGGAGTGTGATGAATGAATGTGAAAATTGATTATAGGAATCAGCAGACAGTCACAGTCAATTCCCATTGTTGTTCTTCCCTGCCAACACCCAAGCACAGGTTGATGATTGAATCTCAAACATGCACACAATACATGCCAAACTGGTACTGGGCGAGTCAAAAAAAATTGACCCTGATTGTGTCCGCCATTTTGAATTTTTAAGTAACATATATCTAACATATTTGGTATCATCTGAAAGCTGGGTTCATTATCTTTAATTTACAGCAAAGATCATTCACATCGGTTAGGTATAGACCGAGCTACAGTCGTTTGAATCAAGTAGTCGGTTTTTGCTCTGTCCAAGGATTCACATTGAAATGAACGACATTCAGCGAAGGAAATCAGTGTCCAGAAGAAAATCAGGCTATTTATTCACTGCAGATTCTGGATTCGAAAGGCTGTAGCTCGGCCTATACTTAACTGATTGGAATGATCTTTGCAGCAAATTAAAGATAATGAAATAAGCTTTCTGCAGATACCACAAATGTTAGATATATATTATTTAAAAATTCAACATCAGGGTCAAGTTTTTTTTGACTCATCCTGTATTTATGCCATGCTGCTACAAACCCACCAGCGTATCCAGCTGGGGTGTGAAGGCAGTGCTAACACCCCTGGGTTTGCCAATAATTATACCAAATCAACCTGTTTTTATATAACAGAGGTCCCCTGTACCCCCAACGACACCTCGAGGTCCACCAGGCCTGGGTACGCCCCTGAAACCACTATGTTCTACAGATTAAAGCAAGATAAGGGAGTGGTCATTATTAGGCCAAGGGAATGGAGGATTTCAACTTTTTTTTGGGGGGGGGTAAAAAAATTCCCAAATCCCCCTTGCTTCCATTCGAAAATTTCACATTCCCCCTGGTTTCTCAGGCACATGTGGTGCAGTGGATCAGCACTCGACTCATAAGCATAATGTTGTGGGTTCAAGCCCCGCTGTCACCAATGTGTTGTGCACTTGGGCAAGGCACTTTACCTCGCTTGCCTCTCTCCACCCAGGAGTATAAATGGGTATCGGCTTATGCTGGGAATGCAAAATAGACTCGCTGTGCGGGAGGAGTGGCGAACCCCCCACAGCAACATTATATGAGGGAGTCTGGCCCAAACGCCAATGACAGAGAGATGGGCACTCCGCCTGCGGGTGCACCATTTGCATTTTTTGGTTTCTCCATTTAAAATTTCATATTCCTCCTCTTGCTTACAATTTTTTGTATTCTCTCTTAAATCCTCTAATAATGACCCCTCCCTAATACACGGGTAACTGCACTTTATTCTGTTGGATATAACTATATACTGGTAGCAGGTTGGCATAGGTAGTAGCTTGGTACCCAATGCAAGTATGCATATGCATGCACAAGTGCACACACGCACACACACATACACCCTCACACACACACTTCAGCAAAAACAGTTCAAAATCTTCAAGCAAATTAAATCTCAATAAAAGTTCCTCTGATTCTAACCATCATCTCACAAGTAGTCAGTTTTGACACTTAAAATTTCCTCCTATTCCCAACTCTGAACAACTTGAACATGTCAAATCTACCAATTATCTCAAATGCTGTCAAAGCGTGTGGTGGCTCACTGCTGCGTTAATGAACAACAAATGCTAGAGAATTTCAACCAATCCCTGACATTATTGCAACATAACCAGGGGTGTATTGAGTACATCCCACATGTACCAGTTTGGGGAAAATTTCACCTCATAAGGTCACATGATCCCACAAAAATCACATAACACATAAAAACCCTGAACTTTTAACACTCATTTTAGCCCCAACAATTTTTTATCATAATCACAAAATATTTTTGTGTTTTTTATCCCTAGTACTGACATGTGTTTATACAATATAGGCACATTGCAATGCACTTATGGGATTGGTCAAAACACTCCTCTGATACCTTACCGTACTAGGATAACAAGTGGTCCAGAAATCTAAGAAAATTTCATCATCTTTCAAAATCCGTGTCAAAAAAGTACCGTACTGACCGCATAGTATATCCCATTTTGATTAAATCCCACCACCAGTTTTTTGAAAGATCTGAGAATAGAGACAATCCAATCTAAGTCCCAGTTCTTTGCTGAAAAGACAATGCTATCTTGTTGTTATTTAGCAAATTAGTAAGGGCGATGGCTTTAGGTTCATTTCCTAGGTTTGTGTTGATCACACACCTCATTTAGTTCAATGATCTTGAAAAAATCTGGAATGAGTTTAGCTCTTTAAAGCCTGACATTTGATACTTGGTGTTTATGTTAGGATGGAGACCTAATTCAACTAATTTCAGGTTAAAACAAGCTAAAACAGTAGGAGTATAGTGTTATCAGGACAAGTTCTACCAATTTCCAAGGCGACAGAGAACTAATTTTGTTTTCTGCAATTAAGGTGGGCTGTGAAGTCAGGAATTCAACGGAACTGTTTTTGCCGTATCTGCTTAATTGTTGTTCCAACATAATAAAAGTATACCATATTTTGAGAAGAATGACTCAAGGAATCCAATATGTAGATTTTTCCCCCAAATTACGTATTTTTTAGAAATCATAAAATGGAGAGTTTCACTCATTTTTTTGGGTTCCCTAGAAAAAAATTAGAAATTTATAAAATGTGCCTTGTTCGTATTGTATACAAGTCCATAGTTTCTAGGGTCTTATTTCCCCTTTTTTTCAAATTCTCACTATTTAATCAAATTAATTTGCCAAAAAGCCAAAACCGCGTGTTCAATTTTGGAACAACGCAAGAGTGTTAAGGTTGACATAAATCACGATTTTAACCAAAATGAAAAACTAAAAAATCCCGACCCTAGATTTTGATATGCCTCGATTCCTATCATTTCATTTCTTACCTGTTGCTGATATGGATTTCGAGTAACTGGAACCGAAAATCACGATTATCGCCGAAGTGAACACAGAGAAATCGCCATTTTGTCCAAATATTGTCCCATTTCGCTCCAAAATATAGCCTTACTCCAACCACAAGTTTCATCTCTTATTCTTACACTGCTTCTGCACCAGGTCCAATTGCTCTCTGAATACTTATGATCAAAATTCAACAATTTATGAGGCTCAAATCCTGAATTTTAATCCCATTCTGTTTGCAAAGCAACTCACGTGGCACCATTTTTTTATTATATTGCATACAAGTTTCCATGGGTGTGCGTCATATCGAATGATGCATCAAGGCGTTCTGATGCGCTCATTCATCGCGCGCGCCGAATAGCAAAGGCGCGTATTGCGTAATACGCGCAATTACCCTCCCTTTGCAGTTCAGCCCCTGTGATTGTTCTTGGTCAAAAATGCTTAACATAGTAAGTAAAATGAACAAAATATAGGCCTAAACAATAAATATATATAGATTCGTTAAAATATAGATGAAAGAAAACATTTAACTGCCGTTAAACATGAAAAAACCTAAAACTGGCCATTTGACTAGTTCCTGACTCCAGCCACTTCAGACAGTCTTTTTTTTTGATTTAGAATAACTGGCTTGTGATACACATTTATGCACTCTATAAATTGGGCAATTCCAAAGTCACATTTTTACCATCCATATTAAAAAATATAAATTACGGCTGCTTAAACTCATGAAATAAAGACAGAATAACATTATCACCGTTTTTCTGGTATCCAATCCACGTGAACACAGTCCTCTGTGGCCGCAGTGGTAATTCTCACACTAGATACGGAGGTCCAGTTCGAGACCGTGTATTTTTCGTCTTTATTTAATTCTCTGTGCTCGCCAGTTTCTCCGAGCTTCTATACTAATGAATTTTTACATCAGGGAGTAAAATACAGCTTCTCTAGATTAAGTCAAAACGTTTTCTCTAAAATTTGACCTCTTAAAGGTCCCTGGCCCATCCCAGATAGCCTAAATTCTTACAGAACCGCAATTTTACCAGAAGCGGTCATATTTTTGGTGTATGAAGGCGGCTACTAATTTACACTTAGGGCTAAAAGATGTTTGGTTTCGGTGTTACCGATGAGCATTTTTCCTCGGGGGGGGGGGGGGGATCATAAATCCAGATGACAACTTTATTCGTCGGTCTTTAACAATTCAAACTGCAAATTTTGCAATGCTATTAAAGCTAATTTTATTCCTCTTTAAAAATCCGTGTTCACCATTCATGTTTTGGTCCTACCGTTGGGGTTTGTGAATGGGATAAAGGTCACACTGGTCACCAAGGTCAGATTAGGTTACCAACACGTGGGACACTACCCAAGGACCATTGTGCCGCCAAGTGTCCATGAAAATGGTGGCGCGTAGGTTGAACAGTGGGCAATTTATGTTAGTGGTTTAGTATTTTGACGCAAGACGACAGAACACACACCGCACGCCCACACACACACACGTTGCGCGTGCGCGAAAGCAATCCTGATGTGCTGCTTGCTTCGCAGACGACCCAAAAAGTAGATACTACTTAAACATTAATATAACATGAAAAAACTACTTTTTAGAGTGCATTATCTTCCTGAGTCGTTAGTGCATATCAGTGGGCGCATCTTAAATCGCGAGCGTTTGACTAAGCGCTGGCGATACACGCACGTGTTAAGATTTGGAATATAAATGCAACATAGTTTACCACTGCTTATTAGGTCCACAAGGAAAAATACCTTGTATTATGCTTCCACACACTATGCATGCCACACATACATACAACCTGCATGTACACACATGCAATGCACATCAGATGCCCAAACAGTACACACAGGCAATTCATGCACACACACACACACACACATGCACACACCCATACACATATACAACATTCATTCCTGTCAACAAGTGCATGTACGTGCGAACACCATGCAATCACACACCCTAACCTCCCCCACACACATCACAAAATCCCTGGTATTCCCAAACAACAGTAAGTATCAGAGGGAGGCATATGCGTACCATCACTCAATACCGGCTGGCCTGTATTATTCCACACGGATTCCTGTGCCAAGTTATGGTAACAGCGGGCCTGCCACATAACTGACACTTTCATCCTATACTGTATAGCGGGAAATTCGCGGTGGTTTAATTTTCGCGCTTTTAGCGTTACTGCAGCTAACACAAATTTTAAAAACTCGCGAGAAATTATTGTTTCAGTGGACATTTATAGTTTAAATTGAAGCGTAAATATAAAAAACCCAACTGAAAGGTCCCAAAACTGGTAGTAAATCGCGAAAAATTAACCCCGCCAAAAATATTCCCGCTACAGTTAGGCCATTTTATGCCAATTGGGTGTGGGCAGCAGGAAAACCACGGAATACATTCCTCAAAAAACGGCTATGGTTGGAAAGTCAGCCCTCGTTGTTGATTGCTGAGGTGGTGAACAGACAAAGGCGCCGCGTCGTGAAACACGCTATTTTCTTTGATCAACTAGCTTGACTGGTGGGAGGATTAATTTTGGGGGGGTGCGATTAATTAGGAAATGTACGTGGACTATTTTCGTTTGTTGCTGTTTATGTTTTTGAATTCTTAAGTGCAGGCAAAGTGATGATTGTGTGATTTCAGATGTATTTGACTTTGCAGCACAAAAAATGTTTCAAGAACTTTGGTTTTTTGAGGGTTTTTTTTAAAATTCAATTAGATGTGGGAAATTTCTCTGAGGTTTTTAAATTCTCAGAAGACATTAGATACCTAAATAGGGGAAATTTGTGCTGAGCTTTTAAAATTCAGACACTGTATAGTGGGAGGAAATTTTTGTGAGCTTTTTTATTTTTGTGCTTTGTTGTTAAACTCTTTTTTTTTAAACCCTGAATTAAACCAAAATTTGCAAAAATATCAAAAATTGGTTGAAAATTAACACTGCCTAACAATCCTACAATGAGAAATATTTGTTTTTGTGGGGCCCGCTGGCGAGACACCTTTGCAATCCGTTAAATGTTAGTTTTTTATGGAGCGGCCCGTACAGCTTAATTTCTTGGTGAAGCGCGAAGCCTGAGAAACACAAAATGTCTAGTTCTTTTTTAAATGCCCAACTCAAAGATACAAATTCTACACCAAGTTCTATGGCAAACCCAACATTTTCCTCATTATTACATCAACCATATAACCCTTAACACTGGTATCACCAAATTCTTATGATTTATTAGTTCAGCTAAAATTAACTGCAGGAAAGGATTCAAATCAAATGCCAAATTAAAGCTAATACAATAAAGGGGAATGTTTCATTGTAAATCGTATATAAGTTAAAAGCGGATTTTTGTGATTCACAACCTTGTCCCCCCGATTTAACCTAAAATAAAGTAAGAATTTTTATATCATATGACCGTTACAATCCATGTGCTACCAATCTTAAGGGCAAATTCGGTCGGATCTGTAAGAAATTTGCTTTTTGATTTTCGTCCAATAAAATGGGCAGAAATTAGAGCACAGTGGCCCATGGGAAAAAGCAATTGCTCAAATACAAAACTGCAAGATCACAATCAATTCAAATTGTGATTAAGCTTTCTCGCGGATATCGAGTGAACCATGAATAAAACCAGAAGGTGCTGGGAATCATTTTTTACGAAAGGCACTTCATGTGTCAACTAATGTTGAAAAGGTTAATACTTACGGAGAGGTCAAAAACAATAAAACAGACAGATTTGAAATAATATTTTATGTCAGCCCTTTGAAATTACCGAGCCTTGTAATACAATCATAAAAGGCAATTTGATATACAAAGATACAATAAAGATGGGCATTTGGTTTATATTATTTTCCAGTGTTCTTATCAAATTGTCCATAGAAACTTGTCTGTTTATTGTAATCCCATAATGTTATAAAACATCAGTCATTACAAATATAATTTGTCTGTCGGGCTAAGAGGAGAAAGAGGAATGGAAACAATATCAAAAATTGATAAAACAATGGTTTATTTTCCTATAAAGTGCTGTGTGTGGTCGAATATTGCATACCAGTGTGGAAAAGATTGTTTTTTTAAGGCCTGTAGGACTTTTTTTTTGCTGTGGGAAGTTTAAAAAACTCCTAAGTCCCCATAGATTTTTCAAATGATATCTTGCAAGATTGTAAAGGCTTTTATATACATTAGCCCTCACCTGAAATATGAAGCCCAAATCAGCGCGCTTATGGGTAAACAGAACGATTTTATTATTAATGTCGCAGGCAACATTAAAGCAGGGGAAAACGCGGAAATGGCGTGGCAAACACAAGAAAACAATGCTAGGGTGATTCTCAACGGCCTGTACTGTTTGACGGGTATGTGACCTTTGTGGTTTTAATATCAATGAGTTACGAGTCTAGATATTCAGGTTATTGACGCATGTGTTGATTAAAGTTACGGGCAAACTTAAAAAGGTTAGCATACAAATCCCTGGGATGTCTTAAGCCTCTTTATTAATGTCCCTAGGCCATTATGTTTTTTGGGGCAGTATTTTTGTGTAAAATATATCTCTATTCTTCCAATGCTTATAGACTATCATTTGCGAGGCAAATTGAAGAAATTTTATTTTCTGAAAAATGTGCCAGAGCAGCTTTAAAAGGCAAACCCATTTTAATACAGGTCTAAGAAGTGGTCATTTAACAGCGTAAAGTTCGGCCAGTGGCGTAACCAGACCTTTGCCAATGGGGGGGGGGGCTGATGATGAAGGGGTGGCAAGGCTTTTTTGAGGGGGGCAATTTGGGTCCTTCTCCATAGACACTGTACAAAAACGTCAGTTCATTTGGGGGGGCTGAAGGGGGGCAAGGGTCGGTTTTGTTGGGGCGGCTTGCGCATGCAAAAATATTGATGTAAACTCTTGAGGGTTGCAATTTATTTTTCAAATGTGCCAAGGTATCTTTAAGTGAGAGGAGTAAGGGAGGAGAGAGAGAGAGAGAAAATCCAAAAATGGATAATGATGGTTCTTTTCTATAAGGAATAAAAAAAAATGTTGGTTTGGCGTTCGGTCAGTTTTTTGTAATTTTTTGTAGATTCCACTGATTTTACTCTAAAATGAATACAAGATGCTCTTTTAAAGCTTTTTTCAATGACTAGCAAAAGATTCTTTTATTGTATTGTTGAGTTGCTTTGTTGTCTTATTTTTTCTCTTTGTGTTGGTAAGGTTGTTGGTTATAAAAAAAAATTTTAAAAATTGTGGATGAAAATTAATGGATCGGTCGGCAGAATTTTTTTTTATTTGTGCTAATTTGCATAAAACAACGTTCGAAGTGGGTAGTTTTGTTAGGATCGGTCGGGTTTTATGCAAGACCAATTTTTTATGACCTGTGTATGTGGTGTAATTGTATGACAATTTCCGAGACCTTAGAACCAAAAAAGGTTCTCGGAAGGAGAACAATGGTCTCGGAAAGTAGAATGGGCTTATTCTGTTGTTTGGGCTTTTACGAACTGATGACGCGGGTCTATGAAGTCTTTGGAAGTATAGGGCATTCAAAATATGTATGTGTGTGTGTGGCTGGTTTTAAAAAAAAACCTCTGATGAAACCATTCAATAACACCCATTATTTGTACTGCACCTTAAAAGACACTATCAGTGATTTGCTAAAATCAAGCAAATCGAAAAAATCATCAAAATCAGATTTTTGCATTGTAGGCAAACAAGTAAGGTATCTATAAACAGACATGCAATGTACATTAAAGCCCAGAAGCAACTAATAAGGGACAGAATCGGTGAGATTTTAGAGTTTAGTGATTACTGTCCGAACGGACACTTACTACAACACGTAAGTGAATGGAGAATAGTATCTTTGAACACTGCCGTTTTCTTCCTTTTCTGTCAATGTCTTACGCTGGAAAAAAAGGTAAAAATTATGAGAATTCTACAGAAAACTTATCCTTCACTTGCGCTATTCCTGCAATTTCAAATATTTTTCAAATCACTGATATGTCTTTAAGTTTTTCGTACCGTCATTGTCTGTGATAGGCTATTTACATCTAAACCTATGAATAGACCAATCAAATTGCCTGGTTTAGTGTCAGGTAACAATGCACAGCACTCATTATAAAGTGTGAAAATATTTGGAAAAATAACCATTCTATAAGTAATTTGACAGCCCATCAATAGCATTAAAAGACCCAGGACACCAAATCATGATGATATAAGGCTTTCAATAGACCATTTGACACGATCCCACATAATTGCATCTCGTTTGTGCCCATTTCCATCCGGGGAGAAGTTGTACGAGCCTCAAGTGACTAAAACATATGTTGACGAGAGCGTAAAGAAAAATACCAGAACTACCCTATCTGTGAAGTTGCACTATAGTGTGTAATCGTCCGGCAGGTGACAAGTAGGGCACAGTTACGATCGAAACAATATCACTTTTTGTTGTGAATTTCAACACCCGCACCTCGATTGTTTTTTGTTCCTTTGATCTTCTTCTACATTTTGTAAGATTAATTCACATGAAAAGGTTACTTTGTATTGTAATTTAGCACTGTTCTGGAATGAGAGCCCAGGACACGAACAAGAAATTTTTGTAACATGAAATGGGACCAATACGAGATGCATTTCGGGGATTGTGGAAATGGTCTATGCATCAGACGACCTTATAAAGGATGTGCAATGCAAAAAATATCCCTACACAAACATTGCACCCTTTGGAGAAACACAGGTTTCTATTTTGGGGAGAAAAAATAATTTCTACTTAGATTGTAGAATAGGGATAAAATTTGCTCTTAGTAGAAATGCACCATTCTCAGTTACATGCAAACTCATTCAGATTTCACCACAAGTGGCTACAGAAAATAAATAACCATGAATGCTTTACCATTCCAATAAACGATGGGATATGGGTTTACTAGCTTGTACGATGTGAATCTTGTCTTTAATGGCAAGCATTGAACCCGGATGGCCCCCCGCTTATCTCAATCCGAGAAAACACCACTGTGGTATTTTACATTTAAACTGGCATGCTACAAGGCCTGGAGAATTAATGACTGTAACACAATACACACTTTAAAAAACTGATCTCTTGACATTCAATTTATTGTTCCCCTCCTCAAGAAATTAAAAAAATAAGTTTATCTTTTAGACCAGGTTGCCCTATCAGGCAACGTATATCTAATCAATGCTAAAAGATGTCACAAAGTGGTTATAATATTTTATCGAGTTTACATCTTGACAAACAACAAAACCGTGTTGTTTGTATCTCAACCTGAATTAGAATTAGATTTGTTGTCCCGGGCCAGTCCGCCCCACGATTCTGGTACCGTCTGTTACATGTAGCGAACCATCAGCTTCTCCCATCAAACCCCATCTAACGAGGATTGATGTTTTATCTTTGAGGGATGTAAATTTTCACAATTTTATTCAGACTAGTGCATAGTAGAATTTAAAGAGTCCAAAAAGCATAATCTCTTGTAGTAACATTTTACGCACACCTTGTGTTGAGAAAAAATAAAAATTCAACTAAAAAAATTGAGGAGAAATGAGGTCACTTTGATGGACAAGCTAGAGACCTGTAAACATACCCAATTCTTAATAAAACGACCTCGTGAGGGTTTGGTCCCTGCACGGTCTCTCTCCCTTGGGAAGGGAGCGTCCCATGTTATTCTGTCCTCGAGGGTGTCGGACCAATCCATATTGCTTGCAATGTGCCTATACGGTACTGTACTAACACATTGTCATACTGTTCCAAAGTTAAGAACCACAAAAGCATGGCGTAACCAGACCTTTGCAAAGGGGGGCAGAATGACAGAAGCGGGGTGCCAAGGCATTTTTTGAGGGGGCTTATTTGGTCCTTCTCCATAGACACTTGTACAAAAAGGTCAGTTCATTTGGGGGGCAGGGTTTCGTGGGGGGGGCTTGCGCCCCCGCCCCCCCCGCTGGTTGGTACGCCACTGACCACAAGACATTCATGATAATGCCTAAAAATTCCAAAGTGCTATGCTTTGTGCCGGCTAAAAAGTGCGCATCAAACGCCATGGCGGATTTGAATTTTAAGAATAGATTTTTGTGGGACAACATGACCCATGTGATGTGAATTTCCCCCCCAAAAATGGTTTTGATTGTGGGATTATTGACCAATTACACCCCTATGTTCGGTCCTGTTAACTAAGAACAATAAGTCAGGGGCTGGCTGATTGGTTTCCTGAATTGAATCCGGCAAAAATCTAGGAAAACTAACAATGAGCCCACGCTGCCGAGTGGTTGTCCACGGTGCCATCTCCTTGTGGCTTGCCCGGCAAAGCATGACTCGCTAGAATCAGATGGGCTATTTTCGAGGAGTCTTTGCACGTTATTACTGAGGGCTTCAAACAAGAGCAAAATAGTTCCAATTGAAGTAAATGGTGGAGCTCTGCGAGGAGGCTTGTTCACTATTTAGGACTTAAAGACACTATCAGTGATTTACTTCAAAGAGTCAAAATATTTGAAACCTTTAGGAATAGCTTAAAAGTGAAGGATAAGTCTGTTGAGAATTCCAAGCTACCTTTCCAACCGACGAATCGACAGAAAAGGAAGAGGAAAAGGGCGATGTTCAAAAGATATGAACCTCCATCAATTACGTGTTGTAGGAAATAGTGTCCGTACGGACAGTTAGACTAAAAGTATCCGATTTTGTCCTTATCATTTTGCAGGGTATGTTAGGAATCACGGCACCTGTTGCAGACATGCAAAATTGATTTTGATGTGATGTTTTATTTTTCTGGTTTGCTTTAGCAAATCACTCTGATTGTGCCTTTAAAATTGTAGGATTCCACACCAAAACTGCACTTGTACGAATGGAAGAAAAGGAATCACTCTTTAACTGTTGAAACTACTGAGTGAAATAACTGATATGATCAAAAAAACGAGTAAATCAAAACATGTTCTTGAATAAGTTATCTATTAAAACATACCCAAGTCTTCAGTAATTGAAACAATTAGAACAAGCTCATAATGGAGGAGCAAGGCATTGAGTTAACATACATACAGACAAGACAGGCCAGACAGGACAGCCAGACAGACAGACAGCCAGACAAGACAGACAAGTTAAGGAGATATACCTGTGTGACTTTCTTTTGTTAAAATGGAGACCAAAAAAGTATCATTAAATTAGACACACAAGTCATGATGGAATAAAACAATACATAAGAAACAGAATCAACACACCAATCAATTCAGCTCGATACAGGTCTGTCCAGAAAGAAGTTACCCAGAAATCCAGAAGGAAGAAGAAATGGGCACTTTTGACTTACTTAACCCATTTTATCCGTGTTTTAGGCTTATGTTTGCTGATATATGACTTTTTAACATATGGTGAAAACAAGAAAGGAAAACGGTAAAAAAATACAATGTATTATGGGATAGTTTCAAACAAAACACTTTGCCCTCCACACCAATGCAACCCTTAAATACCCTAACCCTAATCCTAGACAATTACCAAAAACAAAAACACAGGGGAAAAAAAGTGGAAATATTAAAATTCAAAATAATCAAATTTGGAAAAGGCACATGATCCAGCCTAAACAGTTGCTGAAATGCTTTGGTTCCACGCATACACATAAACCATCTGAGATATTACTTTTGGGTTTTCAAAGATTACTACTTCCTAGTATTGTATGACTTGTCTAAGCCAATGACCAGAATTCATGTCCATTAATTAAGGATGTGGACCCAATCATCTCTCTGATGGTGGACCACCCGAGGAGTTGCAATTGGGATGCCCTGTCTTGAGGGGTCCACACAACACTAACCTGGCTGTCGTAAGGCCCAACAATTTTGGGTAGAGTGGTAGGTTAGAGTACTTTCGTATGGCATCTCAAAAACAGGCGGTTTCTCGAACCACAAGTCTCGCCTGCTTCGCGCATAAGCTGTAAGACAAAGTAGCAGACCAGATTGCAATTGTTTGAATACAGGGTATTCCCAAAAGTTGTGCAAGCAGGATACATGGAGGATGCAGATATCTCCACTCCCCTTTACCATCACCCTCCCCACACCCCGCAACGGCAACACCCCACCCAATCCCCAACAGCACCGACAAAACACCACCACCCCCGCCCCAAAACCCTGCAACACAACACCCACACCCCAACCACCCCGCCGCTGCCAACAACCCACCCCCGCCCCAACACCGCAAAAGGCCTCACCTCACCCCCGCAAACACCCCCCGCCCCCAAAAACCAGGAAAAACCCCCGCCCAAAACACCCCAACCCAAACACCCCACCCCACGCCACGAAAAACCATGAAAAACACACCAACCCTACACACCCGCAACAACACCAACACCACCCTCCCCCAACAAACCCGCAACACCCCCGACCCCCTTCCCCAAACACCACCGCAACACTCCAACACCAACAAACACCCCACCATCTCCCCAACACCCGCAACACCCCCGACCCCCGCCCCAACACCCTGTAACACCCCTCCCCAACACCCTGCAAACAACCCCCCCCCCTCCCCCTAACACCCCGCAACACCATAACACCCCGCAACACCCTTAACCTAACACCCCGCAAGAACCCTCCCCATGCCCCCGTCGCAGCACCCCACCCCCTTCCAACACCCCGCAACACACACACCCTCCCCAACACCCAACACCCTCCCAAAAACAAAGAAAAAAAAAAAAACAATAGAAAAAAAGAAAGAAGTTTTTTTTAAAAAAGACAAAAAAACAAAGACAACACAACAAACCCCACAAAAAACAAACGCATAAAACAAACACACAAGAAACAAAACAACACCATCAAAACAACCCAGAAACACCCCACACTCTCCACGCAATCATACCACACCAATCATAAAGACCCGCAATACCCCACACCCCACAAAACTCCCACCCCGTCACCGAACACTCAGCAACCGCTCCCCAACACCCCGAGACACCCCAACCCCCGCCCAACAACACGCCACACACCCAACACCCCGCCACAATCACCTCTGACACAAGCGACCCAACACCCCACAACAACCGGGCAAACATCCCCGCAACACCATACCCACGCCCCAGAACACCCTGTGCAACACCCCCACCCCCTGCCCAACACCCCTCCCCAACACCCCTCCACCACAACCCCTTTCCTTCCCCAACACCCGACTCCCCTTCCCAACACCCCCACATGTCCATATTACCCAGAAAATTTGCATATCCATGTATGTTTCAGTGATAGAGCAATTACGCATATGTAAGTTAGATCAATGCATCACCAAATGCCCCTTTAATTGCCCACATGCAACTTGACCTAACTATGATGCACACAAAAAGATGTATGGCAGGAATAGCCTTTCAATGTAGCAAGGAATTTTTAAGTATCCGATGTACCGTTTCGGCGATACAGCCATTATGCAATATTTAATAGCTCATTTGCCTACCTAAGCCACAAATATCACATAATCCAAATGGTAAAAAAGATGCGCACAACAATACAGGCTTCACGCAGTGAAGGGAATTTGTGATTCCAAGTACACGTTTACAAAAATTAGCAATTACGCAGATTTTATGCATATTAATTAGCTCATTGCTTACCTAATAACCCAATAAATACGCCAGAAATCTAATCAGGTCGAGAACCTTCAACCCGCTTCTTACACCAAGGTTTACATCATATATGCCTTACGGAACTCCAGATAACTTGTACACAAGATTTTTTTCGTAAATTATGTAAATTCGGGACACTTGTTAATTAGCATTTATTTTTACGCCCCCAAAAGCCACGTTGACCCAATATGATCACCCCGAAAGATGCATGGCAGAGTATTCTTTCATGAAGCGAAGGAATTTTGCCCATCCGATGTACGGTTTCGAGATACAATATTTATGCAACACCCACACCCCACAACACCCGCAACACCCCGCAACACCCTCTACCCCTCCCCAAAACACCGCAAACACCCCAACCCCCTCCCCAACAGCCCTCTCCCTCCCAAACACCCTACCTCCCTCTCAACACCCCACTGCTCCATATTACACAGAAATTTTCTTGAATATCCCATGTACGTTCAGTGATTAGAGCACGCAATTACGCATATGTTAATTAGATCAATTGCATCACCCTTATTGCCAAACATGCACTTGGACCTAACTATGTCACACAAAAGATGATGCCTACTAGCCTTTCATGTTAGACAAAGGATTTTGTAGATCCGATATACCGTTTCAGCGAGACAGCCATTAGCATATTTAATTAAGCTCATTTGAAGTACCTAGCCACAAATATCACATACATTTAAATGGCAAAAAAGATGCGCAACAATACAGGCTTTCATGCAGTTGAAGGACATTTTGTGTATCCAAGGTACCGTGTAAAAAAGATAGCACTTACGCAGATTTTCTGCATATTAATTAGCTTCATTTGCCAGTACCTAATTAACCCAAAAATACGCCCAAAAATCTAATCAGGTCGCGAACTCTTCAACCCCGTTCCTACCAAGTTACATCATTATATGCCTTACTGCCTATAGATAACTTGTACACAAGCTTTTTTTTTCTTAATTATGTAAATTGGACATTTAATTAGCATATCTTTTACGCCCAAATATGCCACTTTGACCCAATTATGATTCCCCAAAAAGATGCATGGCTTAGTTTTCTTTCATGCAGCGAAGGAAATTTTGCCCATCTCGAGACGGTTTCAGCAGATACATAATTACGCAATTTAATTAGCTCATTGCATACTAAAGAGATGGATACCACACTTTCAAATGGCAAAAAAGATGTGAACCATGATGGCATGTAATGCAGCGAAGGAATGTTGTGTATCGGATGTACCGTTTCCAAAATGATAGCAATTAAGCTGAGTTTTGCAAATTAAATTAGCTCATTTTGCATACTTAATTGCACGCCGAAATATGCCCGAAATCTAATAAGTTCGAGAACACTCCAGCCCCGCTCCTTCCACCAAGTTAGTCACATACGCCATACGGAACTCCAGAAAGAAAATTGTACACGGCCTTACGGGAACATTTCGTAAATTATGCAAATTAGATACTTAATAGCATATTTTAAGCCCAAAATCTAATCAGGTTGAGAACTCGTCGACCCCGCTTCTTTCCACCAAGTTACATCACCGCAGCCCTTACGGAACTCCAGATTAAATCGTACACAAGCAGTTACACGGACGGGGGACAGGACAGCAAGACAGCAGATGGACGGGACAGGACAGACAGACAGAACAGGACAGACGACGGACGGACGGGACGGACAGACGGACAGGACGACAGACAGACAGGACAGACAGACGGACAGACAGACAGAACGACAGACAGACAGACCAGACAGACAGAACAGACAGACAACAGACAGACAGACACGGACGACAGGAAGACAGAAAAGTGTGTGGTTGATTACTAAGTCTCGCCGAACAAAGAGTTCAGGCGAGGACACAAAATACTGATTCAAAATGTCTGATATGCACTAGTTATATTAAAGGTGCATTTCGTGATCCCAGCCCCTTCTGTTTTATCCATGATTTCCACTAGATATCCTTGAAGAAAAGCGTGTTCAAAACTTTTTAGCTGAGGCTGGTTTGTGTTTGAGCAAAGGCTCGTTTCCCACGGTCCCATAGGCCACTGTGCTTTAATTTCTGTCTGTTACGGACAGGAAATACAAAATTGTGAAGTTCTACAGACACGACCGAATTTGCACGTGAAGATTTGGCACACATGGATAACTAAATGTAACGGTTCAGATGATATGAAAATCTCACCTTTTTTAAGGTAGGCGGGGGGGGACGAAGCTGGGGATCACGAAAACCCCTTAAGAAAGGGGTAGAATTTCATATTGCATGGGTAGAATGGGATGCTTTCATCAAAGTAAGGGCATTGGGGCACAGTTAAATTTTGAGGCCAATAGTATACTCTGAACTTGTCAAGTCAATCGATGGCTACTATTGGGCGTACAACTATATACATATGAGTTGCAATTATGCTCATCCACCCAGGACACAGTTCAGCGAGTTGTATGTTGTACATGTATTGCACATGAATGATCTGGTATATACATTCATACCCAAAACCCAGGGGGTGTCTTTTCTAAATACAATTGAATGAAACTAGTGTGGTGGAACTGTGCCATGGGAATTGGACTTACTGGTCTAGTGAGAGCATCTCCGCTGGGTATTTTATGTGCTGCGAGTTTAGTGAGTCATATAACTTTAGCGGTACGTTATGTTGTGAAAAATTTGGTCTTTGGAGATTTTAGCTATAATTTGGCGTGATATCGTTCTATTTCTTCTGTGAGAGTTTTAAATGTGTGAAAGTTAATGCTCAAATTTGGCCCAATTTGTCCACCAAACTATTGTTGTATAAGCGAGTTTGTGTTGTTGTTAGGGGGCTGGCTAGTTTTGCGTCTTTGTTGTCAAGTGATTTGGTAGCCAAGAAGAAATGCCCAATTTGCATGCTATTGGTTTAACACAAAAATCATGTACCCTGACAGAAAATTCTAAATTGTTTTTAATATGCTATGTGGCAAGGTATTTTTCTTCATTCCAAAAAAACCATTAAGAGTTGAAGAGAGTCAACTACACTTAAGATTGTTGTTAATTTTTTGTATGAGCAACGGTAAATAAGTGCACTGAAGATAGTTCACACCAGTAATACAGTTCTATTCGTCCTTACAAAATGGACCGAAAAGATGAAAATCGCATTTTCTCCCCAATGGAACATTCTCAGACCTAAAGAAATACAGCACATTTTTTGAAGAGCGCTCCCAATTTTCAAAAGTTGATATTTGCACAGTTATGTTGCGTAATTGGCTAGGAACTATACTCCGAACGAGGGAAAAATGCTTCAAAAATGCGTATTTATCATAACATAAGTGATGTTGTAATTAGGAATTGAATCCCAGATTGTACTTAACGGCCAGAGGTGGAAATGCTAATAGTTTATGCCCGTCCTGTGAAAAAGTGCCATCTCAAGAAATGACCTCTACCTCTAACTTGACTGCCTGACCAATCCAAAAAACAACTAAATGATGAGCCATAAGACAGCGTACATGGTGCTATTTCCGGGTATTTCTATTGGCAAGGCTGTTTCCAGCAGCCGTTGAATTATTATTGGTTATCTCCGATTATAATTATTTAATTACACAATTCCCGTCATTTGCTACAAATAAAATTTGTCGAGCTTAACCATTCGCAAGGTATAGTGTACTAACCAGTTACCAATTGCAACCGTGTAAAAATCTCCAAAAATCTTTGAAAAAATTTAGGGGCGGGCTCTTAAAAAAATGTTGTATTATTGCTTTAAGTGTTTGTTAGTAATTGTATACATTGCCAGAAATTCACTTTTACTCTCCCAAAAATTTGAAACTAATACACACCGATGTTTCCAATACACACTCAAACCCTAGCATCCATGTGCCTGTCAAGGCAACCACTTCCATAATCGGCAAGATTTTTCCAAGATTTCCCGTTCACCATTTTGGACAGGAATGCGGCATCACTAATTAAAGACTACTTAATCTGGTTTTCATCACACTGAGAATAGACTTTAAGTCCACATTAAAATCTCAAAACAACGTCATGTGTCAATCAGTCTATTTTATACCTCACTTGAAATGAAACCTATCTGGCCTCTTAAGTGACACCTAGCTTTTGGAAGACATTGTTTAACATGCAAACTTTTCAGAATTGCGTGCCGATTATGGAAGAACTTACCTCTTCCCTAGAGAACTAACTCTCACCAAAAAAAAGTCAACATTATTTCTAACCCAAACCAGAAAGGGGGCGGACGAGGAACCCTACGCAGAAAAAGGTCAAAAAGACCACAACATAACCCCCTTCTAGACCAACCCTAACTCTTCCCAATCATGGACCTGAACCCCAATCCCAACATTCTATTTCAAAAAACCTGACTACCCTTTTCGTTCCAACTCTATTCCTGACACTACCCATAGAGCCCAGAGCACTAACCATTAGTCTAACCCTCTATTTCAAATAACTTGCTTCCCTCTTAACATTAACACCTGAACAACCAACTTCCCTATTTATAACATTTGGCACTTGCCAGGCAGAGCCCAAACATTGCAATATGCATTAAATTCAAGGAACGCCTCAGAACAGTGGGGAAAGTATTTATGGCAAGAAACTCGAGTTCAGATGCAAGAGGAAACCAAGTTCCTCAGGAGAAAGCCCTTTGAGGACGATTATGGATCGGCAACCAAATTTCACATGTGACACTGAAATCGAACCGGCTGTATGCGCCAAAGGTGAGTGACCTCCACCACTACGCCAACTCATCCTTTCCCTAGACCAGTGACATAGCCAGATAGGAGGTAGAGCCTCAAATCAGAAGTCAATTCCCCCACCCTCCTCAAAATATAAGATGGCACCCTTTCAGGTTTTTGGGCCATGTCCCTTTCCTTCTTCAAATCCCTAATGAATCCTTTACCCCCCCTCTGCTCGCCATGTTGTGCACAGGTCGGTAAGTGCATTAGCTGCCATTTATCAGAATTCCCATCAAATATACATAATGCCAGTCTTTGGTCAGTGGTCTTTGAAACGGTTCTTCAGTTTAATCTATCAACCTAGGACCATTTCACAAGAGTCCACTGACGCCAGGAAAGAATTTAAAGTAATCCTAATACGCACACACAGATGTATCACTGGCAGCTATTGCACACAACCTTGTATGCACGTCCATATGATCTACCTCATACTTACCCTTACCCCAACACTAACCCTAAACTGAATAATTCCCTACCTATCCTCTTTGTCACTTCATCATAGTAATGTTGACGTGCGAGCGCTGGCGCGCACAACCCTTGCCATGTGATACATTGTGTGCTGCCATGTAGTAGGATAGCTCTCAATTGATCATTTCCTTGAGTCAGTGGCTATTGAAAAGGATGAACCATTTCAGAACCACTGACCAAAGACTTGCACATAGTTTTCGTTTGATGGGAATTACTGACCAATGGCACTATTGCACTTGGGATCTTGGGCATCACACATGATTTATGACTTGCTGAAGCTGCATAGTCAATGTAACAACATGGGCCCCCTTGAACGCCTAGGTTAATGCCCCTCCTGTCTTTATCCCCAACCCCTCGCTTCTCAATATTTTTGGCCTGCAAGTTATGCTCCAGGACACAGCTTTCTCCAGGATCAGCTGGTCCTGGAGCATATGGTCCTGGAGCATAATACTCTGAAATATTCTAAGTCAAAGGAGCATATTTGAATACGAAAATGTCATTGAGCATATGGCAAATATCTCTGAGCAGTGAGAAATATTCTAAGTCGCTAGATACTGCTGTCCAGGAGGCCATATTTGCCATTGCTCCTGGCCAATTGCATATTCAAATATGCTCCTGGATCATATTTGACTTAGAATATTTTGTCCAGATTATTTATGCTCATTAACATATTCTCCAGGACCAACTGCCCTTGAGCAGCTTTTCCCTTGAGCATAATTCCGGGCCAAATCTCTGAGAAGGCCAAACCTCACACCAACTCTTGCCCACACCATTATTAACCCTTATCCTGACCTTAACCCTAACAGCTCTTTCCACCAACCCAAATTATAACCTAACAACCACCCTAACCCATATCCCTTTAGATCCTGTTACACTCAACTAAGAATTCTTGAAGTCAATTCCACTTTCGACAAATCAATCACACATATGAAAAAAAAGTAGAATTTTTTCTTTTTTCGAACATATCTACCATGCTCCAGTGATTAGAGACTTGAGACGGACTACTTAAGCCCCTACTGAGGTTGTGGCCTCATTTCTTAGCAACGCACTCAATACAAGAGATGAAGTCCCTTGATGTTGACTTAGGCATTTACGTGGGTTTTCTTGACCAATGGAATACAGGATCAGTAGGATTTGGATCAGGTGTTATTAATATAAGATAACCATTGCCTGCCTATAATCAATCTGGGCTGTACAAACTCACTGCTCCAAAGTTGGGGAGGAAGTACATCCAGTGGCAGCACCAGACTTCTTTTTTTGGGAGTGGGGGAGTCACAGGGGAAAATTGATTTTTTTTGTGGGGAAGTTAAATTGGGATGGATAGTTTGGGAATTTCAGTGGATTTTTACCAATTGTGGCCCCAAATTGCTGGTTGTTACCAAAACTTGGGGGTAAGACCAAAATATGGGGAAATTCCCCCTGCTGCCGCCACTGAGACATCTTTAACAGAAAAGTAAAACCTTTTTTTTTGCACCAAGGTAGATTCCGTACCAATTTATCCAAGCGGTTTCTCGAAACACAAGTCTTGCCTACTTTGTGCGCTTATTGTAAAAGACAGGAAAGCAGCACACCAGAGTGGCAACTGTGCGAGTCCAGGTGTCCCCAAAAAAGTTGTGCACCAGATAAACTCCAATTTCTTAACTAGTTTAATTTCCACTATTTCATTTGACACCACCCTAAGTTTCACAACATTTTCCATTGTGGAGATAATTCCTCCGTTGCCGGTGAAACCCCCCACGAGGCATAAGATCAGAGAAGTTTGGAGTAGCACCCCTGGGTTTGCATTTATAGTATTCTTTACTCCTGCTCTTTCATTGTGACACCACCGCTAGGGGTCACAACATTTTCCATTGTGGAGTATTACTCATGAGAAGTCCTCAACAAGAGCAGAACTAAGATGTTAATATACAACCCCGGGTTTGGCATTTTGATAGTATTCTATCTCTCACTCTTTCTTTACCCACCGCTAGGGTCACAACATTTTCCATTGTGGAGATATAATCTTGAAAAGTCCCGCACATAAGCATTAGCACAGTAAGAGATGGTTTTAGGATTAAGCACCCCCGGTTGCAATTTATAGTATCTATACTTCTCACTCTTTCATTTGATCCCATACGGTCCAACATCTTCCGTTTGGGAGATCGTAATCTTGAAATGAAAAAAAAAAAATGTCCCCAACATCATCAATGAAAAGAGTGGTTAGGAGTAGCACCCCTCGGGTTTGCATTTATATTTCTTTATTTTCCTGCTCTTTCATTTGACACCACCCCCAGGCCAAACATTTTCATTGTAGATATATTAAACATGAAAGTCATGCCAAAACTCCCTTAAAATTCACTAATTTAGTAAATATGAAATTTATTCAATTGGCAACACTATTTTTGAAAAAATCATGGACCACATTTAAATTTGAGTCCCTACGGGGCCCAGAAAGTGGTGAAATGCACAATTTGCGTATTTTCACATTTTCCAGAATGTAAACAGGCTGCACCCAAACAGACGACCAGAAGTGAACAACCATGTCTTGAAACATGGGCATGATCTAGCTTATATATTGATGTTAATACCTTTGTTGTGGTGTACCCCCCCTTTTTGTCCTCGTCTGGTTTTGTCCCTGTTTTTACACCACCAAAATCACACACAGCCATATACTGCCCACATAACCATGCTGACCTAATTTATTGTAAGGTAACAACTCCTGATCAAATTCTTTTTGAAGGTGTAGTATTTTCACACTGACCATTGACAACCGTAGAAAATTTGGTTTGAAATGGACCAGCATTTAGCATTAGTTTGCAATTTTAAAACAAGGCGGTTTCGAACCACAAGGTCCCCCGCTCGTCGCGGTAGGAGAAAGTACTAACTTAGGAGGTTGTCATGGAACAAGAGGCCTCCTACCATAACGGTTTCAATAATTTTGGATTGACCCCAGAGTTACCTTGTTTCATGACCATACAACCATGCATATTGATTTTATACCCCGATGACATTGGTTTCATGACCATATAAACCTGCATAGTGGATTTGACCTTGGAGAAAGACACCCACCTACCGGGTGAAAGACCTTCAAAGTTTCGGCACTGAATATCTGCCGCACACACCAGTTCATCATCCTCCACATGTTTAGAGATTTTACCTTGGATGCCCTCGCATGACCTTGAATGACCTCAAAATTTTCAGCACTGAATATTGACCCGCACCCACTAAGTGGTTGGCATCATCCTACCACATGTTTAGGGATTTGACCTTGAAATGACCGGTCAAAATGGGTTATTGGCACGAATGTTCACACCTCCCCAAGTTTCATCATCCTACCACATGGTAGAGATTTGCACCTTGTCATGAACCCGCGTGCGCTTGAAGACCTTCAACATTTCGGCACTGAATATTGACTGCACTACCAAATTTCATCATCCTACCACATGTTTAGGGATTTTACCTTGATGACCTCAAATGACCTGGGGAAGGGGGGGGGGGGGAAGGGGGGGGGGGGGGGGGGGGGAGGGAAGTTGAAAAAAAAGATGGGGGGGGGGGGGGGGTCGAAAGGAGTTGAAATGACCTTCAAAATTTTGGCCCGAATGTTGGCAACACCCACCAATTTTCATCATCCTACAACATGACATGGGGTGTTTATATGAATTTTTGACCACATTTGACCTTGACTCCATGGCACATTACCCATCTCCGAACTCAATCTGCCGCATTCTTAAATCGCATATCTGGTGCAAAAGATGGACATCCATACTGCTTAGATCAAAAGATATCGTGTTGACAGGATTTATATCACTTTAACCCTATTTTTTACCATATTTTTTGACCTCATTTTGACTTTGCCCATGACCATGACCTTTCGGATCCCACCCACGCGTATGTGGGATACATCTACATGTTGCGAAGATGACACCCACACTTGCTTAGTTCCAGATATCTCGTGGGCACACACACGCACACACACACCACACACGGACGGTGCAGGGCATGTCTATAGTCCCCCTTCGCCAACAAAAGTTGGCGGGACCAAATCAAAAGAATCCCCTATTAAGTGCCCACATCCTTTTGACTCACAAAGTATTTCCACAAAAGTTTTACCATATGTAGGCTCATGTAACGAATTAATTTTGCATATCCAATTTACCATTTATGCGATACAGCAATACGCAATATTATTAGATCAATTGCATCAAACAATGCCCCTTTAATAATCCAAACTTGCACTTTAGACCGCAAATAGTGATTCCTACAAAAGATGTGCGGCATAGAGTCTCATGTAGCAAAGGATTTATGCATATCCAATGTACTTTCAGTGATACATCAATTATGCATAATTAATTAGTCAGTGTATCAAAAAATGCCCTTTAATCGGCGCACATGACCTTTACCCCATTATGATTCACCAAAAGATGCATGGCATAGATCTTTCATTCAGCGAAAGAATTTTGCTTATCCGATGTACGTTATTTCAGAATACAGTAATTAGTATTAATTAGCTCATTTGCATACCTAAGCAGCTTGTTCACCACCTCCAATTGGAAAAAAGATGCGCACCATGAGAGGCTTTCATGCAGTGAAGGCATTTTCCGTATCCAATGTACCTGTCAGTTTCAAAATATGCAATTACGCTGTTTTTTGCATATTATTAGCTCATTTGCAACTTAATTTGCCCGAAATACGCCCGAAATCTAATCGATTCGAGAACTCTTCCATCCGCTCCCTTCCACCAAGTTAACATCATCATACGCCTTACGGAACGCCAGAAAACTTGTACACAAGCCTTGCGGGAAAATTTTTCGAAATTATGCAAATTAGATCTTAATTAGCATATTTTAACGCCCAAAATCTAATAGTCCAGACTCCTGACCTGCTTCTTTCCACCATTACATCCTCCTAGCCCTTACGACGCCAGATAACTCTACACAACCCGTGAACACGGACGTCAGGCAGACAGCCAGCATCGACAGACATACAGACAGACGACAGCACGACATACAGACAGATCGAGACCAGACGGACGAACGGACAGACTAACGGACGGACGGACAGACAGCCAGACAGACAACAGACATACAGAAAGTGATTACTAAGTCGCTGCCGAACAAAGATCAGACGAGACAAAACTCACATGTTAAGAACCTAAAACGGGACTTGTTTGGACACTTTGAAATGCAGTTTGAAGGCTGAATCCAAATGTATGACCAATGAAAATGACTAATGAGTAATTTTTGACATTTTTGGGGACTATTTTTAAAAATTGTATTTGTGCACTGCAGGTACCTACTGGACCCAGAAGGTCCATTTCCCATGACCCGGGTTCTCAAGTTTGGGTACAGATGGACCTCTGAGAGTCTGGAAATAGGACCCATAGCTATACAAATTTTTTCAAAAAAGTGACTCCAGTAGCTATACTAGAATGCATACTTTGGCCAAAATATTAACACAAATTAACATTTTTCCTTAACATTTGACCTTTTTAGCAAGGTTTGTACATTTTGGTTTCAGATGGGAATTGACTAATTTTACATAAACTTTTAGACAATTTGGGCTTCCGTTCAAGAAATTGACTACTTTGCCAACTAAATTTGAAAATTTTGAAAAATTGACCCAGTACTATAACAAAATCTGGCATAAAAAGGGGGGTCATTCATATACCTTAAGGCTGAAAAAAGGCACCCATATTTGTGGCTCATCCCCTATGGTCATGTGTTGAGTACCCGGATTCCAGGATGCATTCTGATTAGGAATTTGCACCTTAAAGACAGTATCAATGAGCCACCCTTTACGGTTCTGGATCTGAATCTGGTTCTGGTTATAGTTATACTTGGAGTACTTAGAGAAGGGGTTAATTTTGCCTGCAAACAACCCTGGGGACCAATAACAGGACCAATTTGCAGGGGATTATACTCCTTGCGGGACCTGTTCTCAATACGTGAATAAAAGATGTACCTTTAAAATAGCCAAGAAAAGGAAACTTGTGCTATAAATGCAAGAAATATTACACTCTCAAGTACGGCGGTCCGGTAACTATTTCTCACGGTGTAGTCTGTGTCACAGACTGCGAAAGATATTATCTAAATTGGTACTGTGCGAGAGATTAACGTTATCAGTCCGTCATAGAGAATGTGTGTTAATGAAATAATCTCAAATATCTCCGGAAAACGAAGGGGTTCTATGGATAATCAGAGGGTCCGTTACTATGTTTTGAATATGTATCATAATTGGGTCTGAACCTATAGAACCTAGCGAGAAAATTGAATGTTTTTGTCGGGTACTTCGGTGCTCGCAGACACGGAAAAGTTAACACGCAATCTCTCCGGGCGCATCGATTTTTCCCACAATGCCTTTCGATATTTTTCCAGTCTTGAGAATTTTCAAACACTGGTTTCAATTTACGCCAACTTTTTTTGTCAATTTTAGAAACAGGATTACGTACTTACCAGACCGCCCTAACTTTCAGGGTTATTTTGCTTATATGCTTAGGTTAATTTTTGCTATTTGTATCATTGAACCAGTCAATCACAACTGAATCTTATTTTAATGTGAATTTAATACCCCTAGCAATAGGTCCACATTTGCAGCTAGTCCCTTTTTTTTGTAACGAGCATGGGTACCCGACCAAAATCCAAGAACCCCCCAACCTGGGCAAACAATAATATAATGAAGTCTGCATTTTCCAAATTCAAAATTAAGACTAAGATTATAACTAAGGTCACGGTTTTGTGTAGGGGTAGGCGGGAATGGTGAAGAAACAACGCACCTATAGTCAGATCAAGTCAGAAATTCATGTTGACTTAACGTAACGTCGGATTAAGACAACTGGGAATATAAGAGTAGTAGGATTAAAATAGGTGTTATGAGCTCACTGTATGAAAACAACACACTGCCATTAGCCTTGGGTTAACAGGAAAAAAGGACTTTGGTGTCTTTAAAGTGGGCCATGTGCTACAACTTTTATGTTGGCACTTTCCTCTGCACCTTTCTCCTGATTTAAAGGCTGATGCTGATGATATTGCTGCTGCTGATTGCTATGCTGCGTGCTGATGTTGATACTGCTGTTGCTGATGCTGCTACTGCTATTGCTTGCTGCTGCTGCTACTACTGCGGCTGCTACAACCTGATACCTGCTGCTACTGCTGATGTTGCTTTGTGTGTGCTACTACTGCTGCTGCTACTGCTGTGCTGCTACTGATGTTGCTGCTGTTGCTACTGTGTGCTGCTATTGCTACTGTTGCTGCTACTGCTTCTAGTGATGTGCTATGCTGTTTGCTACTACTGACTGCTGATATTGTTGCTGCTGCTTGCTGTTGCGCTGATGCTGCTATACTACTGTGATGCTGCTACTGCCTGTTTGCTCTTGCGCTGCTACTGCTGTTGCTACTGCTGTTGCTACTGCTGCTGTTGCTACTGCTGTGTTTACTAGCTGCTGCCGTTGCATGAGGCCTACTGTTGCTACGGCTGTTGCTACTACTTCTGCTGTGCTACTACTACTGGCTTGCTACTACTGCTGCTGCTAGCTACTGATGCTGCGCTTTTGCTATGATGCTTCAACTGCTTGCTGCTGCTGGTTCAATTGCTGCTGGTGCTATTGCTGCTGCTACTGCTGGCCACTGCGGTGCTACTACTACTGCTACTGCGATGCAAATCTGTGATATCTGCAGTTGCTTTGGCCAGTGATAATCCATATATCACATTACAATGGAGATATTGAGAGAGTGTTTGTCGATCAATCCCACAAGTAGTGCAATGGCCTATTAATGCCGGGAAAAAACTCAACTCAACGCCTGTTAATTAGCATACCAGAAGGACCAGCAGAAAAATAGGTCAAATATGCTAAATTATAAATTAGCTACTTTAGATGCATATAGTAATGTTGTAAATGAATCAGTGTGATAATCTGTAGCCCGCATCCTTCCACCAAGTTTCCGCACTGGTGTGACGTACAGATCTCAAGATATTTTATTCACAAAAAAGTGTCAAGGGAAAAATCATGAAATAGGTCACATGCTATTAAATTATGCAAATTAGGTACTTAGAAGCTAAAAAAGGCACCAAGATAGATGGAGAATCGACAAAATGCGACTTGACAGTGAATGTAGACCTGCCTGAATGGGATTTTGACTTATTAAGAAACTACGGTGGATATTCGGCAAGTTGACAATACTTCAATCACGTAATGTGACTATGCACTTGTTCCTCAGCCAAGATTTCAAATTAATTGCACCACCATTTTAAACTGCAATTAATGCGCTGAGCTCTAATAATACAATGATTGAAGCAGAACTGCAAATAAAGAATTATAGGCGGATAAATGGAGGGAACACCCGCACCTTTTAACAACTTTCGAAATATGCCAAGCTGATCATACGGCTACACAGGTTTTTTCGCACGGTCGGAGACCGTGCTTTGCTATGGATTTTAACCCGGAAGTTATAACCCATAGGATGGCATGGACAAACGAAATACATGGGGGCCTTTCGAAAGTTAGATTTAGGAACTGTGTGATTAGTTTAGACGAAAAAGATTTTGTATTGATACGATCCGTATACGTAAAGATAAAAGTCGCGACTGTGCATGGAGGTAGTGTTCTTCAAGATTTCCAAGAGTAAAGACGTGGGTGTACAAAATATGAAACATCTACATTAGTTTTTGCATGCGCAAAAACTGTACAAATACGTATAGGTTTCTTTTCACCATTCGCGTACGGCGGATTAAAGCCACTTTGACTAGTTATAGAGGGAGTGATAACAACTTAGGCTAAGGCATTAGTGCTCTGGTAAGTTTGACCTCGCTGATACTCGCTGGTGTCCTCTAACTCTTTGGCACGTATAACCATCGAGTTCTAACTATCTGCAAGCGCTATGATCGGCAAGTACCAGTCTAAATCCGAAATTGTGGTTCTGGTATACATACTAAGCAAAAACCATAGGCCAAAACTTCACGATTAAACGTGTTAAGCAAATTTCAATTTCTTTGTTTTTTTTTTTTTTTTTTTATGTCAATATGTGACATAAAAGTTCCTTGATATAAATACAAACACCACTGAAGTCAATTGATGCCACAGACAAAGTAATAGAAGCTATGTCTATTAAATGATCGTGATGACCAAAGCCAGTCAATTCACTCAAAGTTGTAATTTTAGGCATTAGGGCCATGTTCTTGATTTTTGAAATGACTGCGAACCAGACCTACTCTCTTAATGGAAGATGAGGTGAGGGAAAAGTCCAAATCAAGATGAGAAATCAGTCTTACATAAAAGCTCTTAAAGATCGCAAATTCAAACACCAATTACATTGAATTTTCAATCGAATTTTAGACGTTTCCTCAAACTCAATTATTTAGATTGATTTTTTTTTCCAAGCTTTGGTTTTTTACGCAGAGTAACGCAGGGGGGAAATTCCAAAAAGGGCCGAAAGGTCACTTATTCTTATTTGTGGATGAAGAGGTCCAAAATGAGCGAAATTTTGGACAAGTAAGCCCATTTTAGGGTGAATTGAGATGTTCAAAAAGGACCGGGGGGTGATTCACTATACCAAAAAGGTCCACTTTTCGAGGTCCCGCCCCCCCAAAAAAAGGAATTCCTGCGTATGGCTCTGCATCGGAAAAGTAGTAGGCCTATATTTACATTAAACCTATAATCTATTATCTCATTACAATTATTGTTGTGTCATGCAGCCCAGGGCAGAGCCAGTTACATCTGAGGCAGCCATTGTGGTTGGCAGGGGCAAAACGCGGTCAGGGAAAAGGCAGCACGACAATGAAACAAATCGCACCGATTGGAGGGAAGCGTCCAAAACGGCTGCTTTGCCTCAAAGTTCCCAATTTTGCCGCAAATTTCTTCAAAGGGGTACTCTGCACCACCCGCATTTCCCCCATGATTGAGTTTAGTGGCCACTTTTCTCCGACCCCAGCTATACGCAACTGATTGGGTCTTTGGGAGTGGAGTTCTTTGGCTGGCCATGTTGGCAGTAAAATTTCCTACATGGTCATTCTAGCCTAAGTGGGGGAAATTTGATAGCTTCCTGACTTAACACGGTTAAGGCAGATTGAGGCATAGTGAAGTGTGAATTTGTGACAGCGAAAAAGCAAACTAGCCTAAAGGAGATGGCTTGGAGAAAAGACTGTACTGTTGCTGGAGTTTTGCATGATGTGAATAGTGATCAACCCGTTTATGACGCTCCCACTCAAAGTCAAGCTAGCGGTCATTTTGCAGGATTGTTCACCTGGCTCATAGCTCATGTGGAGGATAGGGGCCTAAATCTTGACAGTTCTTGATGTAAACACATGTGAGGCATATAAAGACATAATGGAGAAGGCTTGGAGAAAATATTGTAATGTCTCTGAAATATTGCGTTAATGGAAGAGTGATCAACCCCTTTAGTGACCACTCCCATTCAAATTCAGCTAGCGTTTGCGAGAAGCGAGTCAACCCGCTGTGATTGTAATTCGGGCGTCACCAATGTCACGGTGGCAACGTGTAAACTTGGAAGACGATCGAAAATGGTGGTTGTGCACTGTGTAACGGTAATATGATAGCAATATGCGAACGGGAGACCAAATTTCAAATTAAAGGGAGCCACTTGTGATCCGCAACCTCATCCCCCCGCCTTGCCATCATTAGTATCATCATAAATCTGTGTTCAATAACGTAGGCCTATGGGAATTTGGTGAGGAATTTCAACATTTTAAAAAAAAGTTAAATTTAGACAGTTGTATTTAAAATTTAATTAAAACATCCGATTCAGCAGTGATAGGGTTGTTTTTCTTGCTAATAGGGCTTTTAAAAGGTAATTTGTGATTTGGTCGGAGAAATTAAGTGATTTTTCTCCCCATAGAATTTGTCGCTATCAATGGTGACAAAATTCTGCAACATTTGAGTTTTGGTAGCAATTTGTGCCTTTAAAATGCAATAGATTTTTTATTTTCATTTAAAACTTAAAAAAAAGCTTTTTAACAGCCCGTGACACTTCCCTAAATCAAGACAAAACGATTCTGTCAACAAAAAAATGATTCATTAACGATTGAACGTGACAATCCTTTTTAAAGGAATTTATTATGACTCGGGCAGTAGTGTAAAGGTTGAGTGTGGGGGGGGGACTCCCCCTAATTTGTGTCTTCTATTAGTTAGTTATACCAGGGGTAGAATTTTGTACAGAGTGCGAGAATCAGTCTTGATTCTCAAAAATGAATTTTTGCGGGAATCATCTGATTTGCTACTGGGTTAAATTCTAAAGTTTACGAGAAATTCAACATGATTCACGCAAATCATTTACGAGAATCTTTGCGAGAATCTATTCTCGGATTCTCGCCGAAATTCTACCCGTTATACAACTGTTAAAAAGGGCACAAAAACATGTTGATTAAAAAATTGCATAACTTGAAAATTAAGAGTTGATTACAAGTGGCATTTAATATTTTGTTGATAAAAAAGATCGAAACATGTTTGGTGATTAAATATTCAAAGTTGGTTAATTAGAAGACAATCAAAGCATTTTTTCTTAACAACAACAGATTAAAATAAAACTTCCTGCCAAATGCTGCAAAAAAAAAAAAACAAACAAAACAAACAAGGAAACCATGTGTTGGAAATATAGTGGCGATAACTCTTAAACAGTGTTGGTCAAATCATTTCTTAGTTTTGGCACAATGTTGCATTAAAAATATGGTCACATGACCAATTTGAAAGCAAGGCGAAGGTCGTCATTGGTAAAATCAAACATGCCCAGGTTTTGTTTGAGAGTGTACGAGGTCGCTGAGAGTGAATTCATGATATAGTTCAGACCATTGGCCTATATACTTAAACCCCCCCCCCCCTTCGGACTGTCTTGATCGGTTTCAGCCTTGCTTAGCATGGTTTTGGTTGCATCATCCTAGAGATACCATTGTGGGTATTTTCAAACTCTTTGTGAGAGACTCAGAGCCCATTCAAATTTCGTTGCTGAGAATTTGAATGGGTTGAATGAATAGTCAGGGTTTGTGAGCTAGCACATTTTAGTGGTTGAGTGTTATTACGGGAAAACTTGAAATTTTATAATGTATGCGCCTAAAATGTCACAATTGCCACAAAAAAATGCATTAACAACTTTGTCCATTTTTTGCTTTGAGTGGTTGGGCTCTCGAGTTAAAATTGGTGTTAGTGGTGGGATCTGAAGCTGAGTGGTGGACCGCCACCCACCACACCCCACTGTAGTACATCCCTTGAGTTTAGGTTCTAGGGTCACCAGTCAAGGACTTCAATGAGGGACCCATGGTGTGAGTGCATTCCTCCCATGCTTCAGAATTTGCTGGAGAGGTGAAAAACTTGTCAGTGAAGACAATGTCTTGTCCCCTAATCTGAAAATTCTTAACATGCGATGATATGGGGAATGGAATGATGACAAACAAACAAATATACAACCAAAAACAAAAACCATCACCACTCATATATTTAAGCTTTTCTTACAATGTATCCTGATTGGCAAATGCATAAATAATCCAACATATAACCAATTAACATAGCCCGTAGAACCTCAGGGGGGCGTATTAATGGTGATAGATGTCATTAAAAATAGGGTTGAGAGGAGATCACACCAATGGCTGAAATCAGAGGTGATTTAAACTAATCAGATAATACTTGCAACGTGCCTATAATGTACTGTACTAATGTAGTTAGCAAGCAATCGGGTAGAGGTATATGCGTATTATCACAAAAGCCAATCAGGGGGGCGGGCGGTAAGGTAAATGGCGGGCGGTACCAATTTTTTCCAAAGTCAACTCGAACTCAAAAAGTAACTCGAGCTCTTAACACCTCTAATGCCACACAAAGGCAGCATTTTATAAGACCTGCCACATGGATAGTGATCGAGATCTCGATCCCTTGAGCACAGTAAGTGTGAAAAGCAGATTGAAACTCTAAAGCAACTTATCGCTTAAAACGCTAAAAGGTAACTCGAACTCTAAAAGCAACCGAACTCCAACTCGAACTCTTTAACAGCAACTCCAACTCGAACTCTAAAGCAGCAACCTCTAACTCGAACTCGACAATCTCTAACTCGAACTCATAAAACGCCCGATACAGACTATCGACTAGATATAAACGTAATCACCCACTCACCTAATAATCTTAATAGGATAGGGAGGGGTCATTAAAGCGGGGGAAATGGAGGGGATTTGAGGGGAATGCAACAAAAAATGCAAGTTTTCACCAATCTATACATCCAGAGTGATTTCAGTAAAAGCTTATTTTAGTTTAAACATTTTCTTGGCCATAACAGTCCCTTTAAGTGACAGTCCCTTCATGCTTTTAAAAAAACCCTCACTTCCCTATCCTTTGACAGACTGCTTTCTACCATATCCTCTACTTTAAAATGAGGCTGGACTTGCCTGGACGGCGACAATACAGACTGCGTGAATCACAATGTTCATCTCATCTGTTTAGCGTGTAGGTTTATACTGTCAAAGTTCCACACTGAACCAACTCTTGTTTGTGGGTTGTACCATCATGGTGGATTCAGGTTATATCCGAAAGATGCGACCAATGGCTATCTTTCGTGCATGCTGTTCTTGCAATGTGTGTATTAAAGATGGTTGGCCAGGATCATTGGTCACGACTTTTTATTATGTTTTCTACGGGGCAATGAAAGCATATCCCAAAACATCCGATTTTCAATTTTGAGGTAAATAGGTCCAGCCATTTTGATAGTGAAAGGATGTTCATTTTTTATTGGAGCAATTGTAGACTGAGTTTATTCTCTGCTTGTTATGACTCTATTACTACAAAGAACCAGATCATCCCTTGAGTAATACTTCCCAATTATAAAATCAAACATAAATTATCAACAAAAACAAAAACTCTAATAACAATCTATCAGTAGTATGAAAAACATACACTAAAATGTGTAGGCCCAAAAAACTTCAAATGATCCACCCATTGGATCTCAGCAAGAAACCGCTCTCTCAGATACTACTGGCCATTAATTTTATGCGCGTAATACCATTAGCTTTTTGTTTCATCGGCCACCCCTTCCGCCTAGATACGCTGCTTTTTTAGCAGGTGTGTGCAGAGCAACTATAGTTATCTCTTCATCGTCCCATCTGTTTGCTACGCACACTTAGGCCCGGAAGGTGAGTGATGCGGCGAATTGCGGAGGTTTCACCCTATTTAGAAAGGTGTTGTGTAAATGGCATCCATGGGCTTGGGTTGCCCCAGTACCATTGCTGGGGGGAGAGCGCACTTCCCCCCGCAGGGATTGGGAATGGGTTTGCTATCCCGATCACTCCCTCCCTGATACATTACATCGCACTTTTTCCAGGCTTCTTAAGATGTGTATCAAGGGGGGGGGGGGTCAACATAAATATCATGAGGAGATAAAGGTAATGCCTACTAATAACCTTTCCAACAACCCTAGTAAATTCTGTGTATGTTATAGAAGAACATAAGTCAGTGGTTTTTGAGTGGGCTTCCCGAACACTGATCTCTATACAATGGATTGGAAATCTGGGCTTCGTAATTGAAGCACTGACGGCCATATTGGTCATCCAAAAAGAGCCCAAGCAGGTGGTTAAGAGCCGGTCATTTATACAAACTTGTTCCCATTGAAATGTGGATAAGTGACATAAACTACAGAATCAAGCCAATTCAGTGAGCTCATTGTATTTGCGCGTATGGGATGGCATGTCTCTAAAACGTGCACCCGGGATGCAACTTCTGTTAAACAGGTGTCTCTGGAATGGTATTGTGTTCGGTAGACCAAGATGCCCGCCCATTGCTCCATTCATCTAATATACAATTACTGTTGTGTAGCCAATCCATCGTATAGAGATCAGTGTTCCCGAATGACTGGCGGTCATTTGGGAAGACATCTTAAAAGCCACTGACCTAAGACTAGGCTTGTTTGAACTCATTTGAATGCAATTTTTATGCTGATTCCCTATATGGTCATGAATATGAATAAATATTTTTTTAATTATAATTTTTAAAGATGATTTTATCAGTGGTGTAACCACTTTTTTCTGAGAGGGGAAAAGGGGGCACATATATTTTCAGGGGGCAAGCATATATTAAAATTATTATGCCCCGGTTGCTTTCACTGTTATATTGGCGCTTGTACAGAAAAGCACTAATTCCACAGGGGGGGGCAAGATGGGGAAAGAGGGGGCCAAGTTTCTCCACAGAGATAGCTTCCCTCTGCCTCCCCTCGGGTTACACCACTGAATTTGGGGGATAACCTTTTCCCCCAAGGATATCTAGCAAACCATAAATAAAATCTATCTTTCCCTCTTTCAGCTTGCCCCATCCCACACTCCACCCCACTGGTTATGCCACTGGAAGGAGGCTGTTTTTGCATTTACCCTGTGAAATCTTAGTTCTAAAGGATTTTGGGTTTGGATGCTAAGGTGTCCCATTTTGGTTGACCAATAATAATTTACACAGTAGTCTGTGGGGATTACAAAATCACATTTTAGCTCTCACATCAAAGCTGGTGCAAAACTTTACAGATAGTGTTTTGGGAGCTTTTGTGGTGAAGGCCATTCTATCAAGATGATAACTTTATAATACTTAAATCTCTTCATCCCCCTTTTAGAGTATTCCATAGACTAGTCCATGCCCAGGCCAGACTGGTATGGCATTATATTACATTGGAAATTGTTTTTAGGACCGGAGCAGTCTAATAGGAACCCGTTTCCTGTTTTTAGGACCGAAGCGAAGAGCGAAAACCGTTCCTGTTTTTAGGACCGGAGCAAAGGAACGTTTCTGTTTTTAGGACCGGAGCAAAGGAAACGTTCCGTTTTTAGGACCGGAGCAAAGGAACGTTCCTGTTTTTAGACAGGGCAAAGGACACGTTCCTGTTTTTACGGACCGGGAAGCAACGGGAAGTTCCTGTTTTTAGGACAGGAGCGAAAGGGAGGAACTATATCCTTTACTCCCCTTATTCCGCCCATTAGCGCCCCAATTTGCACTATCGTAGCGATCCAGGTGTTGGTTCTGTCTCTTGTATTTGGATGTCACTGACCAGAATACCCCCCCCCCGCCCCACAAAAATCGTCTAAAGATTAAGAAAAGAAGAAAGCCTACCCCTCATGGGCGTTCCCCCATGGCCCCCCCGCGGGCTAGCGCCGCGGAGTCTTTTGTCTTTTGTTTTTTTTTTAAAACTCATTACGAAATAAAGCACCACCCCCCCTGTGCCCTATTGCGTTTACCTGTATTATTCTCATCTGATATATAACGCCATAAAAAACAGCGAAGTGTTAACTTTGCTCGGTCCTAAAACAATTTCCAATCTAATATAACGCCACAGAAGAGAACACCCTTTCCCTGGTTACATAGCCTACAATTGGCATTCTTTTGGGGACAATCACCAATTATTGGCTGTGTATTTTGTAGACAGCTGTCTCCTCATGTACTCAATGGGTGGGCGCAAGTCATACCTAGTGATGGCTTACCGAGGCATAAAGCTTGCTAGTCTCAATAAGTTGGCTTCAGTGGGCCTTTCACCCCCACAGAATTATATACTTGGTGAAAATCTTAAGATATAATACACACCACTTTAACACTACAAAAAATGCATTACGGGGGTCCAGGTGGACCCAGGATTTGTTTTTGGCCTGCATAACGCTTTAATTATTTTGACCAAGATTTTTATGCAATTTGCTTAATCCAGTTGCGCATATTTTGGTGGGAAGAAATTCAAATCAGCCATGGCATTATATACTAAGACGCATAAAAAAGCATATTTGTGGTTGGCACTATCAAATTTTTTGCCAATTAAAAGCCGTAATCGGAGTAATTTTTTTTTAACAGTGCTATTAGAGGCCAAATTTTAAGGAAAAGGTACGTCGGTAAGACTTGGGGTTATGGTTTGTAAAGTGATTTTCCTTTTGGTGGGAGGATTGCTGTCATTGTAAAAATGGGTTTTTTTTTTTTCGGCCTTTATTAATCGTATTATCGATTGTTACAATTGTTTTCCTGCTTATGTAGTCATGTTGATGTACCCCATCAATGCCAGAGTTTTGGGAGTGTTTTTCAGAGTGCCCACGGGGAACCCCCCATCCTTCCATTAAGCACCAAACAGGAGTGCCAGAGGACTTATGCACCATAACATGTAATAACCTATTTTTTATTTGTAAAACTTTCTCTTATAGTCTTACCCCGGGGGATGGATTTAAGGCTCACCCTTTCAAAACCCAGGGGCATCGGTGTGGACAGAAGACTGAAAAAATAGGGTCTTTGGGGTGAGAGACAGACAAATTGACCCACCATAAGGTGTTCTGAGTGACAAATGAGAAAGACAAATTTTCCAAAAAAAAATGGGGTCTTTGGGATGAGATTTTTGCGTTAAATCAAAATTTTGTAAACAAATAGGTCTTTGGGTTTAAATTCCCCCCAAAAATAAGGGTTTTGGGTGACAGTGGTTCTAAAATTTTCAAAAATAAATTAAGGTGTCTGGGTGAAATTTAAAAAAAAATATGGGGTCTTGGGTACAACAATGCTGGAAAAAGGGGTTTGGTTACCAGACTCATTACATATATCCACTTCCAAGAGGAGTGCAATAAAATTCCCTCCTCCACCATGGTGCAGGTAGAGTAAAGCATTTATGGAAGCATATTCCCTTAAACAGGCCTACAAATGCATGGTTCTGTGAGTAGTTCAAAACATCACAGCCCTGGTACTAGCACAGACCTATTTAATTCTCGCTACCATTGAAAAAAAAAAGATGTTGCCCATGGGGGCGGGGGGGGGGGGGGGGAGATGAGCGGGGGAGGTGAGTAGGGGCTAGAGGACCCAAAAATTCCAAAATGGGCAAAAGGTCCACTTTTTGCTGAAAATTTGATACTGAAAAAGGTCCAAATTTAGAAAAATTTTGGCAAGAAAGGAGTCATTGATTGTTGATGAGAGGTTTACAAAGCCCACAAAAGGACAATTTTAGGGGGTCGGTCATTTTAACAAAAAAGGTCCACGTTTTTCAAAGTCCGATCCCCAAATAATCGGCATAACAAGCACTGCTTGATCAGGTGCTTCACAGTTTTTCATCACAAAGTTAAAATGCTTTATGAAAAAGATTCCACTTCTATTGGTCACACGTATTTTTTTTCCACCCTGTGCCTGGTTTTTGTGACGGGAGGGGCTCGTGTAGACATAGGAAACGGAAATCGTTATATTATGGCAATTGTGGTGCATTAGTCTGATCAGACTCGGGCTAAATCGTGTGGGCACTTTTGCAAATGAGTTGATGTTGCTCATTCAATGGATTACTGTACAGGGCTATGTGTCCCAGGGGTGATATACCACACATTGTAATTGTAAAAGCCTATTATTATGATTCAATTATGACGGGGGTAATTCGGGAATTGATCCAGCTTAAGGGAAAACAAGGGGCTCCGCCCGATTCAAGCCTCCTAATGAGCACAGCGAAAGTAAAAATAGTTTCCATAGCCACGAGCATTCAGGAGACTAGTACTGAGCGTAGTAGGGACGATGTGATCAAGGCACTCGGGTGATATCTGCAGAAGACAATAGGACTTGATAATAACCACACTGTATGTAACTTGCAATTCAATTTTGCAGGGCAGAACAGAAAGGCTTTAGCTCCACATGTACAAAGGTAGACCAGGTTTTAAGTTACGAAATATCTCATGTCAATGCAAGGAAAATATTTTTCTTCTGGTGCCTTAAATTCCACTTAGACCAAGTCTAACTTAGACCCAGTCTAACTCTTTTGTGTTAGGTGGACATTAGATTACACTTGTATCAAAGTGTTTTTTTTTTTTTCAATGGACATCTTGAAATATTGACACATTTGATGATTAAGGTAACTGAATGAATTTAAAAATTAAGTTATTATCTAGTACACTTTGTTTGCGTATTTTGTTGTTTATCTATTGTTTTCCCCTGCGTTATCTACTACGATCGGGTTCGAGGAGGGTCCTGGAGTGTTAAATCTTTAATACGAGCTCTAGAGCTTGTTATTTATAATTAGATAACACTCAGAAGGCTGGGAGGGTCACAACTGACGGGCGAGCTCCAGTAATGGTTTTAGAAATACAATGTCTGACAATTAGATACAGCAGAGTGATCTGTATATATACTGATGCAAACTTTAAGGGGGGGGGATACACAATTCTATGTGTCAAACTATTGCAATTGATGTATGTAGAAAAAAAATAGAGCGGTATGTACCTGTACATGAACTTAAATTGGTCTTGGCTCTTTACATTAATCATTTTCTCATAATTAGACATGACACAATTTATTATTTTTACAGCAGCAAAATAATGATATAATTCGATATTCAGAATTTTTGTTTTCATATTCTCATTCTAAACTTTGTATGAGAAAAAACAACAAAAACCTAACCCCATGAACATTTTTATGATGACTCTGACCAAACCACTGGTGAATATAGGGTACCCTCACCCCCCACACCACAAAAAACGGTACTAAGGTCAGCTTTAACCTCTTGAGATTCAAAAAATTGCCGAAGCTCCCCATCCTACGATGGTTCAATGCGCTTCCACAAATGTCGGAAATCACCCAATAACATAAAGATACGTACATTTGATTTAGAAATATACTATAACAGGATGGTCATCAGTCAGATGGTTGATTTTGATTTCTTCATATCTTCAACCCTATTCAATTGCACTCACATCGGCACCTAAAGTACATGTACTAAATCTAGGGCCTAAATCTGATAACGCCATGTAATTTCTGCAGAAATAATCATATAGACATGTTAGGGATGAATAGGGTTAATAATCTTATTCTGATAGGCTGGTTGATTCTTTCAGTCAAATCCTACTCCAAGGATAAACCAAAACATCCCCCATTTGTTGTAAATTAGTAAAGTAATGATCAATCAACCATTAGCAGTTAGCTTTAACACTAGTTACTCGAAGGTGAATGGCCAGAGCAATAAATAGAACCCATTTGGAGTTTTGGTTAACGCTTGTCAATAGACGGTGACAATGGACGAAGGTTTTTAATATGTTAAATTTAAATTGCCGACAAATTATTTAGTTATCAATCCCAATTTTAGCATGTTTTAACCAAAAATTGTTTAAAATGTATTTTATCTAAATATCGAAGTGTATGCTAGTATCAATTCGCTATGATGGGTCATGAAAATAACAGGTTTCGCAGCTTGACTTGCTGGTTAACGAGCTTGCGGCGCAATCTGCTCATTGATGATCTAATCCATAACCCTGTTAGTATCCCTAAATTTCATTTAATTTTCATATTCATCATTTCATCAATAATTGGCACCAGTTTTTATCCAAATCGAGTAATTTTAAAATTGACCCCTGTAAAACTGAAAATAAACCCTTTTTTGATTTTGCTGTTTTGCCTATAACTCTTAAACATTGTCGGCCGAGATATACAAACCTATACCCTTTTTGGCATCTTATGATTAAACATTAAATGTGGTATACCTTTGAAAACATGATTGGATCAAATTTAAAAATTTTGACCCCTGTTATGACCTTGACTCCGAAAAACCAATTCCCCCCCCTACGAGTAACTAATTTTTTTAGTAAATGTTTGACACCTTTACCTACCAAAATCAGTTGAAATAACTTCTTTAAAGTTTTTCACAGATTCGCTAAAAATAAGTTTACTTTGAGTTTATATGTGCACTACCTACATTATGACAACTCTGGTGGTAGCCCCTCGGGTAACAACTTTGAGGATGTGGGCAGTTCAGTAGTAGTAGGATTCAACAGAAACACAAAGCTAAGTTGTGACAATGGGGTGACAGGAAACACAAAAAATTAAGAAATTTCTAAAGAAATATGTCCACTTACCGATATAACAGGGCTAATAACGGCTTTTACCAAAGTTTTCCACTCGTATTGAACGATCCCTACCGCGAACGAGAAAATCGGCGAAATGTTAAATCCTGGTGTCAGCTTTTCACATCGGTTCACATGTATTGTTTACCCAAAATGGTTGGCGATATCTACGTGCTTTGATAGCTGCAAGCCAATCGCAGCGACCTTCGTTACATTCAGTCACATGATGGTAATCTCTTCCCAACACGCAATACAGTGTGTGTGCGTGTGTGGACCACAATAAGCGTGCGGGCCGGTACGGCAAGAGAGACTTTGTTTCTGGTCTTCGACGTCATATCCCAAAATAATAGCACATGTTTGCTCATCGGAAAAATCTACACTGAGTACGCACGGTTTCCAGATTTTACAGCATATTTTCCGATGAGGCTGAATTCTAAATTAAAGACAGTGGGACATCTGGATGGCTGAGAGTCTCTACTACATGTGGATGCATTATTGAAACGGTAATTGCCGCGAAATGGGACTTGGGCATTTACCCAAAATTTGAATGTCCATTGGGTTTCACAGCGTAATCGCTTTCGTAAGTACCATACTTCGGGACCACTATGCACTACCTACCGGCTATCTGCATCTAAGCACTATCAATGGTCAACTTTGAAGTACATGTACATCATATTAAATGACAAATCAGTTATACTGTAAGAATGTTGTATATTTACACGAGATATGAAGCCCTACTTTCATTGGTTACTAAGAGGGCTATACTTATGTTTTGAGTGTATGAACAGATTTCATTTGGAGTTGGTACTAATAGTGCCCCATTGTTCCAGTTTCAGCTCTACGTATTGCCGACAAATCTCACATCCCTATTTTTGTTGTAAGTTTTTTGACATCTGTCACTTAATCAATACAACCAAACTTTTTATTCCTGAAATATCAGAAAGGAATTATTTTTTAGCTTTAACCTGAATATTTTCTTGAGAAAATCAGTGGTTAGCTGTTAAGTGAGGTGTACTTGGTCAATCTGCACCAGGTGACCCGTATATAGGTCTAGTGTCTGTTTACTTTGTTCACAGGCACTGCAATTTTATGGACATGAAAACGCTTATTTTTGCTGATTACCAATTATAAAAACAAGCTAGTTAATAGATGCAGTTTCACACCTTCCAAGGTCAAAGTTCCATACTAATAAAAATATTAGAACTGTGCAGTACTACTGTGTTAAAAACATCACACTCATCACAGCAACTATGAACATACTACTAGTCTACAGCTACAGCCCAACCTATTTTGGAAGCCATATTGAAAATTTGCTAAAAAACATTGTAGCTGATCTTTTTATAATCGAGGGTTGCCTGGCAAAATCAACAACGAAGTCATTTCCATGCTGATAGGTTTACAATATAATGGCTTTGGGCATTAACATTTACGTATCCATGCCGCCAGGGAGCTTGTTTTAATAAGATGGCCATCTCGTTCCGCCAGCTTTTATTTATCTATCTCTATGTGCCATTTGGTGGAATATCCCAATATACCGGCACAGAATACTAAATAAAGTCAACAAAGGTAGCTATTTGATTGTAATTTGTACCATTAATGACCATCAATAAATAGCTGCCATAAGTTTAATTCCATATATGCAAATTTTGTACCTATCACTTTGGGTCCTGGCGACATCTATTTCGTCCAGGATAAGCATTTTCAGATTTGTTTTCTGATATAAAGCATTTTCAAGATTTTTTTTTCCAAAACTTTCAACTATCCCATTATTTATGGCCATAATTTGAAATTCCAAGTGCACTTTAGGTAATTTTTTTTGCTGCGAGACATTTCGCAAAATGTTGACCGTTATTTTATTGATCGTGTTTTTATTTTATTTTATACATCATTAAGGTTTAATACCTATACAGTATTACCATTGCTTGAAAGGGATAATAGAGATTTTGTAAAACCAAGGCAACAGCATAAAACTCTACAATTCACTTCACTAAGCTCATGGATCCGAGGGCAAGTTGAAACAAAACTGAAGTTTAAAAGTACTGCAACTGTTGATCAACAGTTGTAAGAAAAATGCCATGGAAACAGAGAAATTCTCACATACTGCTAAAGCATAGAATGTAGAGAGGTCATATATAAGGTCAATTTCCAGGCCTGACAATTTTCAGGCTTGTGAAGAAATCATGTCTGTATTGACTTTTGGAAATCACCAGCTCAATCCCGTGGGAATCCTGCACTGCCCGGCAGCCTTAGTGACTCGGCATCCCAACAAGCTCTCATGGGTCAAGCACTGATTTCCCCATCACAACACTACGCTTGACTTGCCCTACACAGGGGGCTTCCCTCAAGAAGTCATAAGCCACGGCACACTTTACCGAGCGTGACCCGCACTTTAGACCTGGCTCGGCAGGAAATGGGGGAAAATTGACGCAAGTGGGCGATTGCGATCTTGCTTGTTTTGTGCCGATTTAGAGGCAGCCCGCGGTGCAATCATAATAATGGGTAGTTTGAATTGAAGGTGGCTGGGGTCCCCTGGGGACCGCTAGGGACAAGAAGATATGGGTATGCCAGAATGGCCCACGAGGATTTGCCAGTGGAGATAAATTAAATGTCCCTATGGCGTGTAGCATGCAAGAAGTGCTCAGATCCCACCCGGGTATTAACACTTCTTTGGCCATGCACCTGCTACAATGACTCGATATTCCTTCCCATAATGTGAAGAGGAAATACGGGGCAAATAAGACATACTTACCGTGTTCAGTTTAGGGTGGACATGACCCCATTCTTTTGCTACTTAGGCCTATATTCACACACGTTGTCAGAATAGTGAGGCTCCAGATTATTGTGCCAAATACACTAATCTAGTATATTTACCCTAGGTTGCATACTTTGCATTATGACCTTGTCTTCCATAGTGTTATCTCAATGTACTTTTTATCAAAGGACAAGTTTCACCTTATAGGAACACCTTTAGGGCTCTTTGTCCTTACTGAATTGATTCACACTTTGACCTACCCTAGTTTGAAAGACCCGCAACAATAAAAACTCACTTGTTAGTAGCCTTAATTTTGCTTAATGCCAATGTTCTTATACCAGTGCATGGGTGCACAATGGTCATGCAAAAGACCCTTGCAGTCTCTGTCTTTCCAACTTTAGACAACTTTTTCACCTGCATCTCCCAATCATTAATCTCCGTGGGCACTTGTATTCCAAGGTGGATATCATGCTCATGTACAAAAACGAGAATTGGGGTTCGTTTTTCAAGATCAGATGATGTACCACGTTTTAGGGAATCAAAATCATTGAAAGCAAAATTAGGGTATGTTTTTCAATTTGTAAATACCTTGATGATCATCTCACAAAGTGAAAATACTTGTCTAAGGTAGCATTTTAGAGTCATACATTAGCATGATATCCACCTTGAACCCTCCCCCCCCACAATGCTTCCCAAGAGAGAGCAAAACTAATGTGTTTTAATGGTTAACCATCAACTTTAGCATGTTAGTGACTAGGACACTGGGGCATATGCATTATTGCCTTCTACCATCAAAACCATACGATTGTTTTTCCCAAGATACTCGTTGGCAGTGTAAGCAAGTGTTAGGGGCTCATCCTCAAGTAGAGAACACGATAGACAAAAAATGGAACAAGCACCTTAAGAACTTGCAATGCAATTTGGTTAACCTACTCTTGATCCAATAACAAGTTTGGATATCACGTAACCCTGATGCACCAAACCAAACTGCAAAACTTTGAGACAAATCGTAATCAAGCGTGATGATTTCTCTATATTAATTTCATTTTACGCATCGAGATTAAAGTGAATGTCTTTCCCGCGAGATAAATTTGTAAGTGTGTGGGCAGCCCTATAAAAACATCCCGATACTGATCTCATATCATTAACTTCCTTATTCCCACAGATAATTTAATGCTTCACTTCAAACCACATCTATTTTGCTAATTCATTATATTCCAAGTACACAGGGCCCAGAAAGGTGAAAGAGCCAAATCTGGGGGTGGATTAATTAGTGGGGACACCTAACCACATTTAATCTTATGACAGCACCCTACCCAACACTTTTAAATGTTTCCCCCTTTCACACTTTCTGTTTGTGGAATGGAAGAAACTAGAGATTGTTCTAAAAATTGCTTTTTCCTGGGGTCTGGCTCTCTCAACATTATGAAAACAAACTGGTCATAAAATGACATACTTTTTGGACGGGCTGTGCTTGAAGGTATTTCTAAGTTTTACTGGAATAATAGCATCTAAGCACTATTTTGATTGTAATTGGCAGGTAATATCATGTAATGACAACTCATAATTGTTGGTAGGGTTTACACAGAGATATAGAAGCGATTTTGATTGGTTCTCAGAGGGCTACTCATTTGTGTCCTGTAATGATTCAATCAGAGAGATTTTATTATAGGCGGATGGCCCTCGTGGTTGGGGGTGGGTAAGGAACTTAATAAAGGTTACATCAAAGAAACAAACAAAAAAAGTCATGAATAGACAATCAATCTCTGACACATAAAACTAACATTAATCGATATAGGCGGTTCCCGGGTTTCGTGATCACCTGTGTTTCACGATCACTTGGCTTGAATGACCCGTCCCCCCCCCCCACACCGGGTCTGCAAGCGACCCACCAAGTTTAATGTCCATACACCAACGTTTAACCCCATTTGACCCCGTTGCTCTTGAATGATGCCTGATGACCTTTGATCCACTACCAAATACAACTCGTCTTCGATGGTCAAGGGGCAACCCCCCCCAATTTCAGGAACGTGCGACCTCACCCTCTGAGAAAATAAGTAGTTTTGTACAATCACGCACAGCTATATCTATTTAGGTAGTATGGTGTGAATGGGATCGCCCCCCCCCAACCTGCCCAAAAAAAAAGCGTTCCAACAGATTTAGTCATCAATTTTTCAGGGTTTTTTTTCATCAAATGCCCCCAGGGGGGTGTAAGTTCACTTTGCTGATCAGTTAATCTGGTCTGAAAGTGTCATTCAGGAAAATTTGGTGCAAAATAAATAAACAGTTTAGCTATAACATTATACATTTACTATATACTATTGCAAATTCCAAATTTCTACTTAAGGGGGGGTCATCGTTCAAGAAAGGAAAAATATTATTTTGCCAACGCGTACTCAAGATCCCCCATAAATCAAGTTCCGATGGGGCTATTGGAACTATTCTTGTTCAATGGCATGTCCAATTTGTATGTTTTAATTTACTTTTTTATCCCATCCTCTCTAAGATAAATCGTTTTTGAGAATCCTGGACACCACAATGACATATCATAAAATCACTTTGGAGATATCGGCAATTAGTCTAGAAACACATTTTTTTAGTTTGTAGATATTTTAGAAATGCTCCTTTCACTTTTATTGCAATTAGAAAGTGCTTGAATTTTCACAATAGTGGAATTAATATCAAAAGCTCATTTACTTCTATACGATTGTTTTTGTAATCCGCTCTAGAAAACAAGAAAATACATAATATCATCGGAAATTTCCATTTGCGAAGTTACATTTTCGCCGTAACTTTTGAACGGAAGCCTCCGATTGAGTCAAACAAAAAGCAATAGAATTATTATTTTCCTCAACTTCAGTGTAATGTACTTTAGCCTCCAAAGGGGGGTAATTCCACCTTAAAGGTGTATTTTGCAATCCTAGTATGGCTTTTGTTTATCGTTCATTTGATATGCACGGAAAAGTTATTTTCAAAATTTTAGTGATTCGACGGTAGCCGGGACAAGGCTGTGGATCACAAAATCCCCTTGAGGAACCCGTTCCGTATTCGTAGACTCTGTGACAATTTACGCACTACTTTTATTTTTTTTTGTTCCTACCTGGTCTAAATTCACAAATTAGACTACATTTATTATGATACCAGGGGGGGGGTGTTACACCTAAAACAACATGCTGTTTTTGTAATATTTTTATTTTTCTAAACATCAATTTTGTTGCACACACACTTCCCCTTTTTGATTTTTCCCTTTTGTATTTACTCCTCAACCCTAGATACTAACCTTGCCCATTTCATCCTGATGAAACCATGATATCCACATGGGCTGGTATTCTGAAGGGAGTCCTAACTATTTTTTTTTTAACCTGATTTAAACCAGAGATAGTCCCTACATGAGTGGACCTTTTTTCCTTCCAACATAAATCTAAAAATATGCTGTAGTGGGTGAGAAATTCCCCCAGATGGGACCTCTCCGGCCCGTCCATTGGAGGAATTTTTCTCCCCGGCTACAATTTGTAACTTCACCGTATTTTGAACGCAAAAAGGTCCACTCTTGTAGGACTAACCCTGGTTTTAAACCAGGTCTAACAGTGTTAGACTCCCTTTCAGAATACCAGCCCAAACTACATCAGCTTGCTGCAGGTGAGTTGAAGCAGCATAAACATCCGTCGTAATTCTAAAAGGTTTTTCGACGTGCTGTTATCTCAATTACTGATCCACACACGGGATAACTCTGATGTTCTCAGCAAACGCATGCTGAAAGACCCACTTTCGGTCACTCCCTCTTCATCTCTCGCTTTGTAAGCACGCGTCCATTTTCCAACCCAGATCTGGGTTTAAATCGGCAGATTAACTCTTATTTTTGCTCTCTTTTTCTCCTTCCCGGCCCTTAGTTTTAAGAAAAAACTGATGGTTTCAAGAAAAAGGTGTTTTTTGAGTGAGAAATAAAATTGTCTGCAATTCAATTTGCCTGGATTATCAGCATGCAAGGTTTTTCCTGTGAGAGAGTTAAGGCGCGGCTAACGACAACGTACACGGTTTGGCATGTGCATGCATGTAGCACTAGGAATTTTGATGTTTTTACATAAACAAAATCTAAAACATACTAGAAAGTTATTTTTAGAAAACATTTGACATCTTAAAGGAACACTTTTCACTTTATACCAAAAAGTTCAACACCCTGAATTTTGCCTACATTGAACAATATCGCTTTCTAAAAATTATAACATTTTGGGTAATGTTGTTTGAACCAGATAGTATTGATTAACCACTCTAAACTGATCAAGCCGGCTTGGGACATCGGAGGTTACCACCCTCTCTTCTCAAAACTGACTGTAATATACAGGTATAGGTATGAACTCTCTCTCTCTCTCTCTGTACATGAGTTGAGTTGAAACATCTTTTTAATTTGCAGGAATATCTTCAAGTGAAGGATAAGTCTGTATAATTCTCTAAGTTTTACTTTTCCAGCTGTAGAATTTAAGAAAGGAAGAATGCAGTGTCCAAGATACGGTCGAGAACGAAGAATTCAATTACATGTTTTCGTATGTCCGTTCGGACAGTAATGACTAAAAATCTCCATCTGTCCTTATTAGGTTGCCTTCTGGTCTAGCAAGTTGCAGGGTATGTTAGGATACCTGTCTTGTTACGTCCATTGCTAAAATCTATTTTTGGATCAGTTTTGCGGATTTGCTGATTTAGCAATCACTGATAGTGTCGTTCATCCATTTTAAAACGGCTGAAGAGTCCCCCTCCCCAAACAAGCGTTTTTATTAGCTAGTATAATAAAAACGCTACTTGTTCCCATGAGTCCCCATTGGTGCGGCCACGGGCGGGGGGGGGGGGGGGGGGGGGCATTTCCTCAGCTGTCGGTGGACCCATGGAGCTTCTCAAAGTTCAGCGCGGACTCCCCCAGCCAATCAGTACTCTGCTTGGGTTCCCGCGTTAGTGCGCGTTTGGCCCCCACTTTCCACCTCTGGTCACAAAAAGGTTAGGGTGCATATCGGATATTCGGTGGATAAAATTCTCCGTCTGTGGCCATTGAAAGAATCTATAAAAGGGCGAATTCCGTCAACTAGGAATAACTCAACAACTCATATCACTAATGAATCCCGCAGGTGCACAAGCGATTTGGTAGCGTGAACTACGCAATATTGCAGAGAAACATAGTCTACATGTTCAACTTCGTCTCATCACAACCGCTGCATGTATCACTGGCACGGGGCCGTGCCACTCATAATTCTCTCTCGAGGCGGCGTTCACTGCCGCCTTATTAGCGCGGCAAGAACAAACCCAACAGCATGAAGTTTGCAGTTATTGTACTCGGTATCTCTCAGTTACCTCCATTAACAAGCCATACCAGCAGTGTAGTGAGGTGTTCCCATTCCGGGCCTTCTCTCCGTCAGGAATTCCAACTGACGGTGGCGTGTCACGGCGAGAAGAAACCCCCAGGTCAGAACTCGAGTGCAAATCTAAATCACGGGTTACTCGATGAAAGCTGCCAGGAACCACGGTGATCATCTAAAAACCTCCTATGCATCATAGATACCGGTGAGTCGGTACTAAATCTGATTGTTTGTCACCTTGTGTTTCGTGCGGGGTTTTTGTGTTCGTAGTTGTCCGCATGTGTTCCGGTAGAATTAAATTGTTGTCTTGTCCTGTGCAAGTTCAATACTGTCATGACTGTAGGTGTTTTCACATCCCCACGTGTTTCGTATTGTTTTGTAGGTTAATTTCAGTGGCTCTTCCTCCCCTTTGGGGAAGCACGGACCCGCTACACTGGTAACGGCGTTGTGGTGTGTTTCAGAGGTGATGGTAACGCCTTATTTCAATAGCCATACATGCGGGTTACAGATGTTATTTACTTTGGCGCGCCAGGCTGCCAAGGCTTGCATAACAACTGGTGGCATTTGATACAGGGCGAGCTTTTTGCACAAGTATTAAGTATGGGGCAAAAACTTGTAATACAAATGCAATAATTATCAATATGGCTAATACTAGTAAAGGTTAATTAAAGGCATAGGGGGTGGTCATGAAAAATCTAAAATGGGAAAAAGTGAAACAAGAAATAAACAATACGAATGCCATACGCCCATAATAATAATAATAAAAAGAAATGAATAACACACAATACAAGCACACACAATGTAAACACCAGCAATCAACAGGCAAAAAAAAAAAAAAAAAACAACAAAAAAAAAAAAAATATAATCATACTGTTCAAAAAAAATGATAACTATAACCCAATTAATGAATAATAATAATAATATAATAAATATTAATCAAATGTAATTCATATTTGTATTGTTGTATTATAAATTTGCTCCCCTCCTCCTCTGTTTCCATTGGGCTCTCTTGTTTTGATTTGTTCTGCCTTCAGGTTATAAAATGTATAACCATACCAAGTAAAATAAGTAAATAAAATTAATGTAGAAGCATCGTATTCTGTAGTTATAACTGCTTCCCCGCCTCTGTTCCAGAGGGGGCTCCTTGGTTGGATTTGTTGTGCCTTCACGTGATAAAATGTATAACCATAACCAATTTAAATAAATTAATAATAAGTAAAAAAAAAAAATAATAATAAATGTACTAAGCATTGTATGCTGTAGTTATAAACCTGATCCCCTCCGCGGTTCCAGTGGGGTTCTTTGGTTGGGATGGTTCCGCTTTCAATTCAACGTATAATGGATAGTTTTTTATACCAAATAAAATAAAATGAAAAAAAAATAATGGTAATACCCATCCTGTATAATGTTGTAGTTATAAATTGCTCCCCTCCCTTGTTTCAGTGGGGTTCTCCCTGTTTTCGTTCGGTGCGTTTCTGCTTTGGGGCGTGTGTGCCTTTAAATTGCTACTTCTCCACTCGTTGTTCCATGCCAGAGGTATTTTGGTCTACTTGGTGACCTTTGAACTCGGTAAATGTTCAACAGGCTCAGTGACTACCTGCAATTTCAGAAAGCACATTCGGGTAACGCGGTTCTTTGGCAAAGTCTCCCTGTCACACTACGGCTGGTTTGGGCGGCCAGATTCCTTATTTTTACATGTTGGTTCCCTCCCCTGGTATGGGAGGGAGCCCCACACATGGTTGGTGTGTGGGTCAGCTTGTTTATTATATTTAATGTGCATCGGTTTGATTGAATGCGAGTTTTTATGAGTGGGCCCCAGAATGCGGGGCCATATATGGGGTTACCCAATGGCACTAGCAGGGGTAGGTAGAAGAGCCGGGTCCCAGAAAGCCTACATGGTTTCACAGCCGCAAGGGGCTGTAAATAGTTCCCCCCCCCCACTCCCCCTTACACTACATTGGGTATAGTCTTTTAAAAGCCTAGGGCCTAGATATCATTAAAATCATGAAGGTACAATTAAATAAAATTTGTAAGAAGCACAGAATAAAAAAATTAATAATTAAATAAAACGTGCTTGTTCAAGGTGAAAAGCGTTGTTGGTTGCTTTCAGCCATACCTAGGCAGGACCCGGCGGGCATTGTGTTGCTAGGTGTCAGCAGTGCTCCTGGTGAGGCAAGCGTTAAGGTCGCTATTCCTGGTTACTGTGGTTAACATCGTCCGACCATCCCCTCCCATAAAATAAAACCAATCCTGTCCTCCTGGTGAGTTCTATGCCTGTCATTGGTCATGTTTATGGCATGGTAGTGTTGTGTTACTTACTAGTTCAGACTTAGGGGATCAATTTCAGCAATGGGCTTTGATAAACGCGAAAGGGGAATTAAAAACAAACAAACACCAAACATAGGCATGGCTTCATATAATTTATCATTTATGCAGTGCTATTTTGGCGGCATAAATAGTTCATTAAAATTACAAAAAAAATAAAAACATAAAAAAATATAATTATTAAATAGTAATAAAGATTTTGAAATGGCTTAATAAGCTTGTCCTATAGTTTATGGGTAAATCAATAGTGGGTCATGGCATGCCCCCTTTGATGTGCAGATATAGTTCATTAAATATAATAATAAGAAAAAGGAGTTAGGAATGGCTTGAATTTGTTGGTCCTAATAGTTATGAAAATAAATATGAAGGCAGGGCCGTTGGTATTGTGTCGTTATGCATTGCCCTTCTTGTTGTTTCAGAATCGTATAATACTTATCATAAATAAATAAACACCAAAATAACAATAATAAAAGATGATTTCAATAAGTTTGTCCTATAGTTTGATGAATATTTAAATTAATATGAAGGCAATGACCTCTGGTATATTTTATTGGGTGTGTTTGTGTGCCATTGTGACACACACACAACACACACACACACACCAACACACACCCACACACAAAATCTAGTGGTCTGTCATTTCCATAACAAAAAATTGGTAAACAATAATGAAGCATGGCCTTTGTACATTGTCAGTTTATGTGTCTGGTGTTTTGCCTATGTTGAGGCACAGGTTAAAATACATTTAAAAAAAAATATAATAAATAAAAATACATTAAAAAAAAAAATATAATAATAATAAGAAATGCCTAAATCAGTTTGTCCTAATAGCCACTCTAGCAGGATGCCAGGATTGATCAGAAACCTCGTCTGCTGTGCACCGGGGTGGCCCCCGCTGGCCTGTGCCTCTGGGATTCGGATCCACCTCCCCCTGGTCTGGGGCACAAGGTCATGTCTTTAAGGGGCATTTCAACACAGCTAGTGGTATGGGTAGACCCTGTGCTGCTAAGTCAATTCCGTAGAGCCTGGGTCTGCGGTCCCAATGTGAGTGAAAGAGTGAAAGAAAGAACCGAGGGAGACGGGCATAAGGCGTTGGTGGAGTAAAAATGGTACACCATGTAAGTGCTATACCGTACTGAAGTTATGTTGCAGTTGGCTATTGCAAAATTAAATACTAGAGTATGCAAGTAAGATAAAGTGCCCTGCGCATGTTACGGTTTGGTCAAATCAGGGGCACTTGTAGGTAAGGGGTAGCCATCTGGCCTCAATCTCTTCCTGTAAATTTGTGTTGTTTGGCCTGTTTGGTCCTGTGTAAATAATAAATTAAATATTTATAATATATTTTTAAAAATCAAGTACTATAATTTTAAAATATAACAATATTAATACATAATTTCTATCGTTATAATTCACAAATAAGGATGTTGCATAATGTCTGGTAATTGGGGTTCTGCAGAATAGTGTGGGGTATCATCTTATATCTGTGCATATGCTTTTGTTTCAACATTATCGTAGTCTGTGTGCGAGTGTGGCTTTTTTTCCATGTTAATGTATTTAAAAAAAAGAAAAAAAGGGGGGGGAGTGCATCAGGCCAGTTTTACCCGTGAGCATTTATATTTATCCTGCATGCAGTTGGTGATTTTTGCCCTCCTTGCTTTTCTGTTCTGATTTTAAAGATTGATGACCACGTATGTAGTCATTCACAATAATTGGTTGTGATATTTGCAGTTATGTTTTGTAAGAGTCTTAAATGGTGGCCTGGCTTTATAATGCCGTTTTTCATCTTAAAGGAGGGGCCTTTGGCCATACAATGTAGTTGCTGGGTAAATTAATCGGTGGTCAGCCAAATTAGGGCACATTTTCGGCCCTAAACTTTCAAACCAAACTTTCTTTTATGCCCTAAGTTCTCACAAGTAACGCAAAAAAAAAAATAAAATATAAATAAATAAATTGTAGCGCTTCATTACTAAAAATTGGGGCGTTAGATTCCCTGGGCAGAGGCTTCTGGGTCAGGGATTAGCAGATCGTACAGTGGAATTCATTTTCTACATAATATTTGGTACATCCCAGAGTCTATCAGACTGTTTTTGCTGCTGGCGGTTTTTTCTGTTTCTCTTCCAATCCAGGCATCGGGTGAAAAGTCTGTGAATCAAACAAGACACGCACATCCAGATGTCGCTGGGTGAGGACGCTCTTCCAACCAGCTAAATTACTCATCTTTCGCCACCCTGTCAATCCCCTCCAAAACATACTAAGCGCATCACAGCCTATGTTGAAGAATTAACTCCATATTGGGTGATCCGCCGTCATGCTTCATTCAGGCTAATTGGACAGTGATGCAGGGGTGAGGTCTCCACCACGGAACCCGCAGATACATAATCCTTTCCAAATTTCATGCGTACGCGCGGGTTTTTGCTCTATGTTAAATCCATTGATAATCTGGCAAAAGTAGTGCCCTTCCAAGTGTAGCCCTGGAACATTTGGCTTGGGGCCTGTAACAGACTTCTGCTCTAACAATTGAAGATCTTATGTCAACTAGTTTATCTCATTGAATTTGGGACGCTTCAGATCAGGTACCTGTGGTAGAGGCATCATATAGCAAAAAACAAAATGCTATATGTGGTGGCACTTAGGAAGTAGGTATATGCCTGAGATTCCCATCAATGATAGCCCGTTTGCGTTAGCTTAGAGAACGTATTAGTTTTAACCAAAAGACTTTGCGTTTTGTGCTATAATGCCATGGGCTACTCCAAGTGTCAAACCTTTATGCTGGCTGGGATATAAATAATGTGCAGTGTGGGGTTTCACATCCTACGGAATTTCCGTATCTCCACTCCTTACTCCCTGAAAACGCCGCAATATCACAAAGAAACTTATTATCATGGTTTATGGTCATTGCTTAACGTTCTGGCAGGAGCATCTATCATAATAGAAAGAAGTAGAGATTTGAACAGCAACAATGACCAGGACAATATTATTAAATGTCAAGGTTTTTAAGTAGTGGGGTGGGTCAACATTCTTGAAAGAAACAAAAAAAAATCAGTTTCTTGTCATGCTCCTCCTAATTAACAGAGCTGCAAGTGCAATTTGGCAGATATGGTCATATATGGCTTGGTATGGTGTTTTCAAACAGTTGATTGCATTTAACCCCCAATGGTTCTCAAAAATACATGTATGAATATAGGGTGCAGTCAAGGGCAGGTTCCCTTTAAGGCACCTTAAAATTAACCAAACTTTTTAAAATATTTAAATTATCATCATAGTAACGTGGTGGGCAGTCGGCAGAACTTCCTCTTAAAAAATGTGTTTGCATTGTAATTTGACGGTAAAAAGCTTATGGGACGTGTTCTGATATAAATTCTCTAGTCCAGTTTAAATGTTGTTTTAAGGGGCATGCATACAGGAACTGTTTAAGTCTTTAGTTTTGTCCTTCTTAGTTGCTTGGTCTTATTAAGGGTAGTAGGGTACCTACATGCACTAGCATTTTTTCCTTTTTCGAATTTTAGTGATTTCACTGTTAGTGTGCCGTTAATGAGGGTAATTCTAAATCTCTTGTTGCGTAAAACATTTTGGTACCCTTGCCACTGGGCTTGTCCAAACTTTTTTGCCTCAGGCCGGTAGTTGCAAATTCTGGCTTTTTATGCTGTCCATCGTACCACCTTAGTATCAGACAAACCAGAATGGGGGGTGTATGGCGGCAGGATTCTCCTATGCAAGAGTACATGTGAAAATCCTTGTTGTGGGCTTATGTGAGGGGCGGGGCGGGGCCTCCAGCCACTTTTATAACGTCCAATGTCCGCCTTGCTTGTGAAGGCCCTCCACCCTGGGGGCCAAACAGACTTGTTGGGTTGGGACCCCGGCTTCCTCTTTCAACTTGGTCCAGTCTAGTTTCAAATGTGTTCTTGGGTAGTACTGTATCTAGTGCTTTCAGTTACGTATTTTTAGGTGGGGATGACCAGCACGGGAACCTGCTGGTCACCCACTACTATGCATATTTGTGCAGATAAATGACCTGTAAAATGTTATTGCTAGCTTTCTAATTGCATACTTTATCATGTTTTGTATATTGGAAGGGCTTTCTGGCTTCTGGTATATACAACTATCCGCACCCTAGCCCAACCGCAGTACCGCATTTGCGTGCAATCCCTGTGTTTTTTGCAGAATTGGGGAGTTCTGGAACAGGATGGGATATTCTCATTTGCCCAAGTCCAAATGAAACCCACTCGAGAGCAACTCTATTATTAATTATTTATTATTAAAAGCTTTATAATAGCGCTCCACGAAGAACTTAGCTCCGGTTTCGGAAACTTCCGGCAGAAACCATTTCTTCCGAAAAATGGAAGAAACTGAAAAAAAAGGGGTTCCTTCCGGAGAACCTGGAAGACATGAATTGGAAGAAACTGAAAGAAATAAGAAATGTATTATGAACACCAACTAAAGTTACACCATATTCCACTGCTTTGCACTTCAATCATCATGCTACTTTAGTTACTTTACAAACAATCTGGTTTATTTCAAAATTAATTTACAATTTATAGCATGTTAGATACCTTGGCAAATATATGTAATTTGGTTTCACAATTTGTTTTGTCTGGCTATCACTTAACAGATGATAATTGTAACCCATTTTCCCAAATCTTTACATATAATGTGCACATTTTTTTTTTTTTTTTTTTTTTTAATATTAAATGTTTTAAAGCTGTTAAAATCTGCATGCCAATTTGTTAATTTTTAAACACAATCTGAAAGTAGCACCAACCATTAGTTGTTCTTTTGTTTGTAGCTTAGTGGGAGAACCTGGGTTAGGGAGACTTAACATTGTTTATTTAAAAAAGAAAAATTGAAGATGTTCAAGTCTTTACGAGGAATCTGCTTGGCCTTGCTGGTGTGAAAAGGTCTAATCATTTTCTCTTCTTCCAGTATTTTTTTATATTTTAGTCTTGTGAATAATGTGAGGTAATTATGCAATAGCATGGGATAGGTAG
>JAMKCH010000840.1:0-40059 GCA_023653785.1 Ophioderma brevispina
AAAACTTTCGGCCAGTTACTCAAGGGAATCCTGTTGATATTGAGATACAGGTAGTATGTTAATTGGAGACTTTGAGGAACCTGTGCAATTGTCTGGAGAGATGGCGAGAGAGGTTGAGCTAGGATTTGGGGTTGACACTTTTTTTTTTTTTTTGTGACTATTGTGTCATTGAATTCAAGATGTACAGGTTGCAATCTACCATCATAATGTCTGTGCTTAATATGGCTGCTATCGACAATGCACGTCTCCTGTCAATGGCGACAACCATGGAATTTGTCGACAAGAAATGTTCATGGAGGAGCCTTATCGCTTTTGTAACCAGCCTATTCCAGCACTCAAAATAATTGGTCATTCCAACTTCCTATTGACTTTATGGAATTTAATTCTAACCATACTTTTAACTTTCATCCCCAGTAACATTTTCAATAAGGAAGTCCAGCAATCTTTGAAAATAGTTGTGTTATTATTCATAATCATCAATATCCCCATGACCCCCAGAAGTTGGCCCACTTTTGCGTATAAATGGTGTCAAATGTTCAACCAACCTCCCAATGGCCCAGGCTAGCAAGTGGGAGGTTGAAAGAGTCAAAGTGAGGTTATTTTGTTTCCATACAAGTGCTCAATTTAAACCTTTGTGTGCTATACAGTATAATAAAGCAAATTGAGAATTTGGCATTCAAAAGATTGATTGTCGACAATTGTCGCCATCGGTTTTATGATTTACCAACATTGTCAACAAGAAAACACAACCGATACCAGCTCTACTGGGCTATGAAGCAATTGCTTATTATGACGAAGACTTTATCAAATGTGCCCATTTACAAATTGTGGGCTTTAATTCTGGTCATGAAAGACCAAGAAGACCAATATGGTTAACATGCCCTATGATGAAATTAAGGTAAACCATTAGGTGTGTTGGCTAATTTCATTGTTCTACACTGATAGATATGGCACCGGTTAAGTCTGGACCTATACTGTACCCCAGTCTCGGCTCGTCTCTGGGTTTAGAGTGCACTTGGTTAAAAGATAATGCGAACACTAAAAACTTGAGGACTTTACAGCTTACCATCCCCGCCTACCAACTTGTCCACAGAACGTGAATTGGCACAGGCTCCTGGATTACACTAGGTAAGGAGTAGCCCACCGAGACTGTACGAATGCGTAGGGAATCTGTCTCCAGCAGTATCGTGCCCAAGTAACGTGACCGCATACCTTGCGCACATCTCGGTTCATTTTGAATGCTAATCCGGGGACCATACGATACGACCACAACATTTGGTATCAAGGCATGCGACTTATAGGTCCTCATTTATTCGATTAACGCACCAGCAGCTAATTGAATAGCTCTTTAAATAAGTTTTGACAGTGCATGAATTATTGCAGAATACAGTTTTTTCACTTTTGTGCTTTGTGATCTCATTTATGTGTACATATATTGTTTCCAGAGCACCTATCAGAGTGCCCAAGTATGGAAAATAAACCATAACAATAAAATAAAAAGACGGGGAGGAGAAGTAGAGAATCAGAATTGGATTTCTTCCTCGTTTTATGTTCGTTTGTTTGTGGTTAGGTTGGTTGTAAGTATTTTCCTATTGAGGATGGGGCTGGCATTCTAAAAATAAATAGTACCTATAGCCCGCTGCGCCCGTAAAAGCCGTCGCTTCAGGGGGAAATTTTCCCCTCCGGGTGTCAGACCACTGCCGAGCTGAAAACCGTAACCCATTTCTAAGGGTACTTTTGCTAAAATAGGTACCAACTAGTGCATCTCCACCATGTTTGACCTTCGACCTATTGTGTGACCGTTGACCACAACTTGTTCTGTCCCGGTCATTAAGTTCTATGCCAATTGACCTCTGAATGATTTTGACCTTTTGGGTCCTCTAAAACCCTGATAACAAACGTCATACTGTCCTCCCCCTACCTTCATTGCTATATTAACCCATTATCCCCTCCCCCACACTCCCACCTTGGAAGCGATGCGTATGTAAGGCTAGGCTTTTTTAGACCCCCCTTTCCTTGTCAACCAAACCCCACCATATTTTTTTCAATTTCACCGTCAATGTACCCGAAACCCCATATTTTTTGTAAATTTTACACACTGTCAACACCCCAAGACCCCTATTTTGAGAAAAATAAAATCTAATCTCGCTCCGCCCAGAGACCCATTTCGTCGTGAAATTTTTGCATATTTGTTCACTCGTACAACCCCTATATTTTGGGGTATTTGGCATCTCTCACCCAGAGGCCCTATTTTGTTTCAGTCAGTCCTCGCGACCGATGCCCTTGGTGGTTTTGGAAGCAACGAGCCTAACACACCCATATCATTTCATCTGTGAGTGCCCCCCTCCACCCGGTACTCAAGCCATATGTCAAAGTCACGAATTGCATAGCCGACAGACATGCCGATCGGTTTTTTAATTTAGTATATAATTCCTGAGGAGTTTCGATACGAGCAATGATAAATGTCCTTCATCAAGCTCATTTAATATGCATGAGGCGCAGGTTATTTAAATGCAAATAAAAGTGAAATGAGTCTTTATTCAATTAGTGACCAACTATCAAAATAAAAATGACTTTATAACGTATAGTAATATGAGCAATACTTTGGATTTTTTAAGCTTCTTTAAAAAATTACAAATTAATAATAATAATACAATAACAATACTATTACTCTTATATGTTTATAGAGTTTTCAAAAATGCTCATCATAAAGTCAATAAAAACATTAGCCGAGAAATCGTCTTGGGAGGCCAAACACCTGCCTATTAAAAAGCCAAACCACAATGGGCGAGTGTGACAACCCCATGGCCCAGGTGGCTGTCAACAGCCCTCATTCAGTCCAGGGCCCCCTTTAATCCTGCCAAAAATAAGCCTCCAGACACTGATTGGTCTGGCTAAGTTCGCTTACGCACATACGGCACGTGAGAGACAGTGCGAGTATACTCCAGACCCATTTGTTTTGACTAATGTTTTGTGGCGGAGTACTTCCCCCGACCTCGGGGGAGAATTGGATGAAACGTTTTCCCTACAGATTTCGGAGGTCCCCGGATTGGTTGAAGGAGTATCAGTGGTAATTTCATCCTTAAAGGTCCATGGACACGGCTGGTAGACATTTCTAATTTCTTTTCTTACATTTCGGATCTCAACGTATCCCGGATCATATCGCAACAACAGATTTTTAAAAGTGAAACATCGGGAAGGTTAAATAAATTCAGGATAAATTTACCCAAACTGACAGGGCCCTCTCCTGTTTTCGCGAACGCGTAATAAACTGGAAGTGGATTTGCCCCGCCTTTTAATGACGTCAGAGTAACGTTGTAAAAAGCTCACACGTGGTCTAACCGCACACCGCACACTCCAATATCTCTCCATTGTCGGTTTCTTTGTCTGGTACTTGAATAAAGCTATTCTATTCTGATTCCCCTTGTCGGTACGGTCGCCGCTGGGCCCCCCGTCACAATACAGCGCATTATTGAATTTGAAGGCAACCAAATCAAGAACAATTATATACGCCTATGATACAACCGTACGCGCATAATCAACACGACTCAAGTCAAACTGGTACGTTGCAAGAAAACTGCCCCGCGCACGTCCGTTCCACTATGACGATCATGAACGTACCGCGTATCGCGTATTTGGTACTCTCGATCACTTCTGGGTCCCGCCCTTATGTCGCAGCGCGATAATCACTTCTTTTGGATTTTCCTTTGAAGCTTGTCCAAACACATGATATTATGCCCAATTTTATCAAGATACGGTTTCTCAATTATAACTGCTTCCATGCAGATTTTACATTGATTACAATACATCTATGAATGAAACCAGTTTTTTTGTGGTATTATAAGTATGTTTAAATCGCTGTCCATGGACCTTTAACGTTTTCATCATCACCCGTGGACCCGAGGAGGGTCTAGTCTGACCAGAGGTCAGCTAATGAAATCCCTCCATGCTTGGCTGTCAATTGAGTAAGCTTGAAGTTTGATGGCCATTCATATGATTGGTCAATCATGTTTTTATGTTAAGTGTGATTGGATACAAATGTGTTTTGTGAGATGTTCTGGAAACATTTTTTCAGAGACACAATTTTATGATTGTCTTTTTACTCACATTAACTAAATCAGGCTAAATGTTTCCCACTTAACCAATGAAGGAAATAAATTCCACCACTGTGGATTTAAATTTAGGTCCAGTAAATCCTACCTGGTATACTATACACCAAGCTTTGATACATTAATCATTTTGTGTCATTAACTAAATAAATTTGCCCTTTTTTCACAATTAGTTGATCAATTTCTTTTTGTTCAGGTAGTCTAGCCCGCGTCTGAAATAGGCGGGTACTCCAGTCAATACCCGCAACATATAGACGAGGCCCATGATTTGTTTCACCCAAACGGGCCACAGAACCCCAAAAATTTGATGCCAAGTGAAAGCTTGCATGTTATATTGACAAGCTGAAAAAACCTACTTGAATATCCTGATTATTCTGGTCCGAAATAAACTTAAAACAAATTGGGTAATCCATACATGTCCTTGGGCTTGAGTATTAAAAGGTGCAACGAGAGATTTCAAAGTCATAAATCTTTTCCATGATATGTAATGAGTTCATATAGATTAGACCAGCTCGAATCGATTCCCTAACCCTTTATTTGGGCTACAAGCAATACCTTAAATGAAAACAAAGGCTATTGTATTGCTTATTGGTCCCCCTCCAACTTTTGTGTTGGCGAAGGGGGACTATGAAATGGTAGACCCGTCCGTGTGGTGTGTGCGTCCCACGCGATTTTTGGAACTAAAGCAGTTGTGGAAGTCCATCTTGCAACATAGATGTTCTCAAGTAGTGCTGTTGGGGTGGGATAAAAGTGGGGTCATGTGACTGGGTCAAAAAGGTCAAATGTGGTCAAAAATAGGGTCAAATATGGGCAAAATAGGGCTAAATCGCTATCATAAACGTTTGTCAACACGATTCTTTTGGGATTGGAGCAAGTATGGGTGGTCATCTAATCTTCGCACCATATATGTCACTCAGTAGGCTGCGGATGAGTTCGGAGGAGGGTCAGGTGGCCTTGGTCAAATGGTCACATGAGGTCAAACACTACGCCAAAATGAGTTAAATTGGCTATAAACCTTATCTGTGGTGGTGGATGATGAAACTTTGGTGGGTGTGGTCAAACAGTTCAGTGCCGAAAATTTTGAAAGGTTACATTTCAAGGTCGTGCGAGGTCATCCAAGGTCAAATCTTACATGTGTTAGGAGGATGGAAATGGGTGGGTGTGGTCCACATTCGTACCAAAAATTTGAAGTCTTTCAAGGTCATCCGAGGTCATCCAAGTCAATCACTTACTGTGGTAGGAGGATAATTGGTGGATGAGTTGTCAACATCATTACCAAAAATTTTGACGGTCATTTCAAGGTCATCCGAGGTCAATCCCAAGGTCAAATCACTTCACATGTGGTAGGAAGATATATTGGGTGTGGTCCAACTTCAGTACCAAAAATTTTGAAGTCATTTCAGGTCATCCGAGGTCATCAAAGGGTCAAATCACTTACATGTGTAGGAGTAGGGTTGTTTTGTCGAGTGGAATTTTTATTGTCGACAATCGTCACATTTCAAGATCCGACGTCGACAAGGTGGTCGCCAAAAGTCTAACGCTTTACGTCACTAGGAGTTCGCCATGTTCATGTTTGGCATTGTACACGAGCGCGAGTCACGCACGTGTACTACTGTAAGCGCTGGGCCTATTTTACGTAGTGAATGGAACAAAATTCAGCACCCTGAAAATCGCATGACCGCCAGCAAAATCAGCTTTTATAATAATTCCAACCATATTGTCTTGAAATGATATGGACATGATTAACGGTGCAAATCTTTACATTTTACGTACATTTGTAAGATTTTGAGCTAAAAATAAGTACTAGCTGCGGCCGTACCCTGTAACTTACGCATTACTCTTTTTTTCCACGCATTTTGACATTAATCAGACTTCCGATTATTTGCCGAAAGTCGGCTCGGCTCAACGAGTCAGTCGGGAGTCACGTGCGACTTACTTCATAAGTAAAGGGGATTTCCAAAGGGTAGCGATATTTCGCGATTGCTCGGCCATGTTCGAGTGAGTTCGGCTACGTCATACGGGATTTCCCCGTCCTTAGCACACATGCGCAGTGGCAACTGGGATTTGTTTTGCAAAAAAAAGATGGCGACGCCAACGCACGACTTAAAAGATAGCTGAAAAAATATAGAAAATTGGTGAGGAAATCGCTAAATATCGGCGATGTTTAAGCTTATATAAGGTAATTTTATAACTAGATTTTTATCGACAATCAGTCCATGCTTGTCGACAGCAAGAATAAATGCATGTCGCGACAATATTGTCGACAAAGCCTTGGCGACAACAACCCTAGGTAGGAGGATGAAAATTGGTGGGTGTGGTCAACATTCAGTACCCAAAATTTTGATGGTAATTTCAAGGTCATCCAAGGTCATCCAAGGTCAAATCACTTAACATGTAGTAGGAGGATGAAAATTGGTGGGTGTTGTCATCATTCAGTTCCAAAAATTTTGAAGGTCATTTCAAGGTTATCCGAGGTCATCCAAGGTCAAATCACTTAACATGTGGTAGGAAGATCCAAACAATTTGGTCATTTCTAGGTCATGTGGGGTCATCCAAGGTCAAATCACTAACATGTGGTAGGAGGATGAAACTTGGTGGGTGTGGTCAACATTCAGTGCCAAAAATTTTGGTAGTCCTTTCAAGGTCATTCAAGGTCAAATCTTTGCACATGGTTGTATGGTCATGAAACCTAGTGAATGTGGTCACATCCATGCCAAATTTTTGAAGGTCATGTTGTGTTCATTCAAGGTCCCATCACTAATCATGTGGTAGGAGGTTGAAACTAGGTGCTGTGTCAATGTTCAGTTCAGTGGCCGAATTTTAAGGGTCATTCATGAAGATCCACATGTAGTCAAAAGAACCATTATTTCCCATCACCATCTTCCCTGAGATCTTAAATTGTTGCTTCTTTGTTCGTATAGCCTACTACACGGAACTGGGCGGGGGAACCTTGTAGGTTCGCGAACCGCCTTGTATTTTCAATAGAAAACATAGCCTGAATTTCGTATTGCTCCTTGAATTATAAATTTCACGAATTTTTTGTACCAAATAAACAGTTCTCAGCTTATTCCTTCCAGATGATATATTTTTTGTAGAAACTTAACCCAGTGCAAGAAATCAAATTTTTAAATTTTTTGAGCGGCCCTATTTCATTTTGAAACTATCATTGCTGTACTTTTAATCATGAACAGTGTTCGAAATACCATGTGCAGTGCACACTGCACAATGCTGCAACTTTTGTTGTGCATATGTAAGCTTTCACTATTTACCCGCACTTGGTTTATTTAAAAATGTTATTTTTAAATTCAAGATTTTAACATCTTTTGTACTTAACTCAAGAGTAGATATGTTGTAATTTTTTAAATATATGTCAAGAATCCTCATCCTTACTAGTACAAAATTTTTGTTTCAGTGCCTTAACATTAGAAACACTGTCAAATCAACTGAAATTTGGAAAAAAACCTTTTCTTGGGGATATCTAGTGAACCATACACAAAAATGAGTTGCTAGAATCAGCAATGAATATCACACCGTGATTGGAATAGGGCAATGCAATCGATTATTATATGTTTAATCTGAGGGTTATGGGGACGAGGCCCTTTAATATTTAGCCCCCTGTAGAGTGACCCATCAACGTTCAAATGACTTTACTTTCACTCGTGAATAAAATTTCATTTGGAAGTCATTTGTTGGATGGATTTAAAAATGGTTCTTCAAAAATGGAATCATTTGAAGGCCCATGCCATGTCAACATTCGAGATGTGCACCGCATCACGTCGTGATTTTTTTTTTCGCGTTAGTGTGGTTGGTAAGACATTGATGAGATATGAAAATCCTGAAATTTTGAGCGTCCCCCCATAGTCCCCCTTTCGTTTTCCTCCCACTAGAGCCATTGGAAATTTAGGGGGGGGGGGGGGTCCCATCAAAATTGCCACCCATTTGAAAGACTATGTTGAGATGGTCACAATGATTAGTAATGGTAGCCCTCACAACTTTGAACATCCTATCTCTGGTAATTTTTTGGTGTAGAAATCAAATCTAACATCAGAAGGTTTTAGCGTGTTTACTTTTAGAGTTAATGAGCCGTAAAATGCACCTAAAGTCATTCAGGGCCAAATCTGGGGGCGGGGGTCATACTCCAAAGTAGAAAAATTTTATTGTCCATCTTTGGTCAATCAGAGTATCATAGTAGAACTTTAAACCAATACATTTATAAACACCTTCGGAAAGTAATAAGTGAAAATGGTTATTGTACTTTTTGATACCTTTTGACCCCTGAAAACCAATGTTGACATTCGACAACCACCCCTCTACTTCAGATATGTTGGAAGATATATCAATTAAACACTTCCTTGAAGAACTAGCTTGTGTCTTTATTTTTTTTTTCTTAAACAAACTGCACACACTAAGTTATACGTGACCCAGAAGGTCATTGTACCTGCACAGTGTATAAATCTCCATATTACATTCTAGGGAAATCAGCAAAAGTGTCTTGTGCTGCAAAAAGGAAGACATCAAGACACCAAGCTTGTCTTTCAAGAATATTTCTTTGATGATGCACATCTTCAACATATCTGGAATAGAGGGTGACTGTCATATGTCAACATGATTTGCAGGGGGGTGCATTATGCACAATGCAAAATAAGGATTTTTTCCAATAGGCTGTACCTCACTTATTAATTACATCTAATGTGCTTATTACTGTACTGGCAGAAGTCCTGCAGTGTGACTCAGATTAACAAGACATGGACATTAAAAATATGTTACTTACGGAGTTCTGACCCCCCAAACTTGGTCCAGATGAAGATATGCATTTTATTAAACTCAGGAAATATTTAAAACGTAAAGAGCTTATCAATTTGTTCTGCCAGATTGAATTCTACACCAACAATATACCCCAGGTAGTGATTTTCAAAGTTGGGGAAGGGTCTGTTACAAGTTTATGGCCCTCTCAAAATTGTCTTTTGCATTGCACAGCATTTTTGATGGTGACCCCCCTAAATTTCTGAATGCTCCTGCAGGAAAACGAAAGGCAGTATGAAGCTCAAAATTTCGGGATTTTCATTTCTCATCAATATCTATCATCACACCAAAAAAGAAAAAAAATCCATGACATGCTGCGGTGCACATCTCAAGTGTTGACATGGAATAGCCCTGAAGTTAGTGATTTGTGAATAGTAAGTTAAAGGGCATTTCTTGATCCACAGCCTCGTCCCGCCGACTTGGCCAAAGAGTTGCGATTTTGATATCATCTGAACTGTTAGCCTTGGTAATCCATGTGAACTCAATCTTACTTGCAAATTCTATCGTATCTGTAAGAAATTCACATGTTTATATTTTCGGTTCGTAAACGGACAGAATTACGGTGCAGTAGGCTAGGCTATGGGAACCTGTGATACAAGCATTTGCTTATAACATAAAACCGCAAGATCGGTATCAACTGAAATTTTGGGAATAAGCTTTTCATAACAATATCTAGTGAACCATAAATAAAACAGAAGGTGTTAGAATCACAAAATGCACCTGTAAGAGATGAGAGGTCTACTCTCAGTCGTCCAGATATGATTTGTGGTTGTGCAAAATATTTTAAAAGTGCCAGCTGTACTTTAAAATATTGCATGATGGTGTGATATTTTACTTTGCAGCATCGCATGATGAAAGTTATGTATATTCCAGGCGATGCTTACATGTCTTTCCACAATGAAGTAATTACTGTGAAATGTTGTGTCGCCTGCAAGATTGCAGGAGGTGAACTAACCAGTCCTTCAATTTTTTCTGACAGTTGTCTCTGTGTTTTCAAGTTAAGTTTTGGTTAAAGACTTAAAAGTTTTGAATAAAGTTTCAATCATTTGAGAAGTAAAAGTCAATTGCTACAGAAATTGTGTCATCGATGCCCCTTGGAACTTTCAGATGATAAGGTGGTCAAGGGTCCCATACCAAGGTCAAGGTCATATGAGGTCCAGTTATAAAATGGGCTAAACATCAAATTGGCCTCATTCAAGAAAAAAAAGTCACTTACTACAGAACTTGAGACCTACTCCCCTGTGGGACCTTTATATTATTAATGTGTCAAGGTTACTCCAGGGCAAAGGTCAAGTTATTAAATGTGCTGAAACCATCAAGCAATTGAACATTTTTTGAGAAAGGTTTTAGAGAAGTCCAATTGCCACCAAACTTCGAGGCCATTCATGCAAGGGACATCCTGATATAAGATCATGGTCAATTCCAAAGGTCAAAGGTCCTCAAGTTAGAAATAGGAGTGAAGGAAGTGGACCCCGAAAGAGCCGACACTTGTGGTTCAAGACCCACTTGTGGCTTAGTAATTGTATGGGCTTACAAATACTTGGTAATGGTAGTCTACAAGAGACGCTGGGTATAGATTAATATGTTTTCATCAAACTTATTTCCAATTACTCCACATCCCTTATAAAAAAAAAGTCATACATGGAAAGTCACGCAAAAGGCCAATTAGGCCAAACACTCAAACACTTGGAATGCCATAAACACAAAGAAACTGGCACCACTATCAAGACACCCGAAACTGACAGACACACAAAACATGCATTATCTTGGTAGACAATGAATCATGTTGTGTGACACCCCTGCATGCCTTATTAGTAGGGTCCTTTATGAAGAAACCGAGATATACTGGAACCATTGAACATATTATTTTTATGTTCTCCCTACAGGGAGCGTGTGGCTTTCTTGCGAGGCATGTGGCCATGGTCGCAAGTTTCTATCAACTCATGCATGCGAGTGTCCTCTAGTTGATGCCGATTGTGTTGAGTGTGAACGTGAGTATGGGATCACGGTAAGGGAATACAATTGAGTTGGCTTGATTTCTGTGCATGGAACTTAATAGCACATTAATTGATTGAATAGACAATGTAAAAGAGTCTAAAAAACAATGCAAAAATTATGCATTTTAACAGTTGACTAAACCTGTCGTTTAATTTGTAGGGTTAGATGCTTTCTGTAATGCAATCAAGATTGTATATAAGGTGGAACGAGAGATTTCGAATAACAGGTGTCCCTAAAAAATATGAAAATTCTGATTTTTTTGTCACTGGTGTAAAGCGCTTTTCATAAATTTCCAAATTCCCCATTTGAAATGGATTCATGAAGCTGAGAACTTTTTCTTTTTTCTTTGGTACAAAATTGTTGAAATGTTCTAATTCAAATTACAATTCATCCTGTTTTCTATTTAATCTATACACATCACCTTTTGTTTTTGCATATTAGTTCTCTAGCCAAATAAAGGTAGGACTCTATTATGTCTGCATCACTACTATGATTACAAATCACTACATAATCACAGAAATATGGATGACTTAAATCTTTGTTTGCACCTTTTTTTAAATACATATGAAACTCGAAAAAGATAGCAGTGGTATTGTATGTTCCTAGGCAGCAGATAGGTCCAGCCGATCAAGAAAACTTGTTGTTGTTTAAAACTGCAGTAAAGCAATTTCTCTTGCTGTTTGGAAGACATGTTATTTTCAAACACATGCTGTTAATAAAAGTATACTGAATTGTTTTTTTAAAACCACCTTGCCAATAAAATGTATATTAGGCCTATAGATTGGGTTTTTTCTCCAGTATGGATGATTTTCTAAAGAAACCACAACACTTTTCAGATCTTGAAAAAGTACACCCCTATTCAAAGGGAACAACATTATTGACATTCTTTTTTACCAACCATCTTGTATCTTTCTATAGGAGGTCGTATTTTCAAGTGCAGTTTCTGCGGTGGGTTCCTATGTGAGGATGAACATTTGAACATCAAGCCAGTTGTCAACAGTTAGACTCTGAATCTTTCAAGTGTGAGTATGCTTTTATTTACATTCTTTTTAGGGAAAACAAAATTTACTAGAGTCATCCGGTACCTCTTGGCTTGAGGAATAATTCCCCTCGTCCTTCTGTACCTAATTTTTCTGTTGTAAGTATCTGGATACATGTGTGGTTCAAGAATAAAAATGCTCTGATTTCAATTCAACTTGGACCATTGGGATTCCCATTGACTCTCTATCAGTGTCCTAACCCAGTAGTATCAAGGCTGGCCAGTATTTTGTGGAGCACTTCCCGATACCGCAATATACAACAGCTTCCATTTTTACCCCTCCATAGACCACAAAAACTTAAAAATTTCAATGGGAGGTCCACAGATACCAACATATTTCACAGGGTGTTATTTTGTGGTATAAAGCGTTGTTAGGGTTAGGTTATTGGTTCATTGGTAAACTTTCTGCTCTAACCCCTGGCCCCGGTGGGGAAAAAACATATTTACCCATAGATAATGACCAATATATTTGTTATTTGGACACTGCCTTTGTTTGGGGAGGAAAGTTAAGCCTTGTGTTGAGAGCAAAGCCAAGCCATCTCATTCTCAAGCCTCATATACAATAGTCCTCCCTCTGTCAAACTAATTAGGGGCATTTTCAAATTTCAGACATGAACCCCTGGGTATGTCATCACATGTGGTAGAGATTTCATACCATTCATTTGACCCTACCCTATTTCTTGTCATTTTGGTTCATTATTATATGACAAAATGAGCTGGATGTTTTGAGATTGTTCTTTATACATGCTGGTCAGAGCTGATGCTTATGTGTAAGTGATGTCATCACGCAATGAGTGGGAGAGGATTCAACAATAAAACATCCAGACATTGTTTCAGAGCATGAAATCTCCCATTACAGAGTGTATCAGTGCACTCAAAATGGACATTACATGCTACTATGGGATAGGAACATTTTCCTAATGCATGCATCAGTGGAGGTTTTTTTTTGCACCAGGGAGATATACTTTGTGCCCGTGCCACGGGAGGCGGGCTATAGATGTGGAATAACTTGACAGACATGTAGTTTTTGCTATATTGAAGGATGAAGAGCCTTGGTCATAACAGTTTTTCATGACAATTGGAAACGATGAATAGTGCTAGAATTACTTAATGGTTGTGATGAACATGGGGATAATATTTATTGGCAAACACAAGATATTTTTGTGTAAGTAAAATGATGATATCAGTGTGGGATAGATTGTATTTTAAGTTCGCTGTTATACGAATTTAGATGGGGATCTTAAAAGGTTCTATTTCACATCTTTTAAGTCGGGTCAAATATTAAGGCCAGTCGGGCGAAACTGTCAACATGCAACAGTGCCCTGTTAAATAATTATAGTACCACAGGTTACTATTCATTGCATATTCAGAAATAGTGACAATTTTCTTGGTAGCTGAACATCAGTAAATTAGGGTCAGTAGCAATCGATTAGATGGTAATCATTAACTTGAAAAGGAATATGTGAACTCAGTCATTAGTTTGAGATACCATAACATATTCAGTAGCTTTCAGTTTTAATAAAAAGTCACCTGCACAGCAATTTTTTGTGTGGAAAAACTGTTATTTATCTCTGAATTATTGGCTATTTTCGGATGATTTTAATAATTCTACATTGCAACTGGGCATACATGAGGCACAGCACAGGTTTCTTGTAAGTGAGTAGTGGTGCAAGGAAAGGCTTGTTGTTTTACTCCTGGGGCTTGGTTTCTGATAACCTACTTATGTGGACATAGTTTTCTAATGGCATCATAATCACTTCTCTTTGATTTTATTGGACAGTGGAGGCAGGTCGCGAAAAGTTTTGTTATGAGAATTTTAAGATCTGTGTATTACCTTGACCGCCTAAATTACATCGAGTGTATACAGAGCGTTAAACTTGGGATCTGTTGAGAGTTTACAAAATACACTAGTGATATTGATGGCACATGTCACCCACATTTCCTTGTACAAATGAGGTTTATCCATGGATTCAATCAAAAAAACTGCAATCCAATTCAATATACAATGACTCCGACAAACCACAGGCATCCAAAACCCATCAAAAGCTTTACTAAGTAAGGCTCACCTTCCCAGCACCCACACTCAGCAGGACAAAACACACCAGAACATGTCATGATAAGTGTAGGAATAGAAACTAAGAATAAACACCGGAAGAATGGCAACCAAAATAAGATTACTAGTGGACAAAAACGAGTTAAAAGGTGCATCAGCATGTGTGCCCAGAGACCAGCCATTACCTGATCATCAATTATCAGCTCTGATGTCATTAGTTACTTTTATCTTTTAACCTGTAGTTTAGTAATCTTTCATTTAGTAGAAATTCCTGGATATCCCTATGCCAAATCTCTGGTCTTTGATGTTCCACCAGACCATACTTTGTCTAACAAAATGAACCTTGCTAGCCATTTATTCTACCAGATTTTCTTGCGAAAAGTTTTGCTCTATTCCTGTCTTGAACATAATATTATGATGGTCATGTTGTTTGTCTGTACAATATCAGTGCACCAGTGGAATCAAATGCACTAGACATGATGCAGGCATGAACATTTCAGGCTTGTGCCTAATTCAGACTTGTGGGTTGTTCAGATTAAACAAGTTTTAGTTTCAGGGTGGTATGGCACCAAACCGTGATAGTTTTCTTCATTGCAACTAATAAAAACGGGTTCTATGGAATTAAGCAGTCAGAGACCTCGTGAAGTGATATGGACCTTATTTTAATAATTTAAGGTGGCGACTGCAAAGGATTGCAGGAGCAATTGCCAGTCCTCAATTTTGTCTGATTGTCTGGCTGTCGTACTAGTGCTAAAGAAAAAAAAAAAACATTGTTGATGTTGAATTTTGAAGGTTTGTCTAACCTAAAGACATAATGGGCGACATTAAATTGCATATTTAGATCAATAGGGACATAGGTCATGAGAAATTTTACCTTTTTTGGTGTCCCAATCTGTCGGCCATCTTAATTTTGGGTTAATGGTGAAAATTAATTTGGCAACGCCATTTTCATAATCATTGGGGTCAATTACCCTTAAAAAGTGTTTTGCTAACCCTTAACTTTAGTGACTGCTTAAAATCTTTTTTTATGTTTTAGAGCTTTTCAGCTCACCTTCTTCTTCTTATCGTGTCCAACACTGTGGTTCTCAATTGATCAGCCAGAGATGGGTACACGTATGGCTGCTTCACTGAATTCCGCAAGGTCCTTGTTTTGTGCATTGTTGCTCCAGAGTGGGAGACCAAGAGGGTGTTCAATTGTCTGTGGTGCTGTTCCACACCCACAGGTAGTATCTGATCTGCTTCCCGATAGCCCCACTTCTGCCAAGGAAACCTTAGATGGCCCATTTTGGTCCTCCATCTGTTGAGGCATCAGCCAGTCAGCCCATGAGGAGTACCGCTCAGGTGGGAGGGATGGCCACCAGGTTCAATACGGATAGATGTTAACTTGGTGTGATGGCAAGTCTTTCTTTCACAAGGTGACTCTCTTAACTCCTTAGAGACTGTTTCAAGAGGTGGACTTGTGCTTAAGAAACTCTCTCTGGATTTAAAGGAAATATGTCAAGATTTCTTGTCAAGGCTAAAGTTGACTTCATCATAAAATATATATACATACATTCACAAAATCCCGAAAAAAATTAATACAATTTGATGTAAAATTAACACAATAGAGGCATTTTTAATTGCTTGTTTGACATACAAAGAAAAGGCAGATTTTCGCCACGGCTTCATTGATCAAAGCGCCCAATTTTGCTTCCCTCGTGAACGTCAAAGTGTTGACCACAAAGATCGTGTTGACTCGATTGTTATTGTGACACTGTAATATTGATGTATTAATGAACAGTAATAATAAAAATTAGAAAATAAGTTCCAGAATGACATTTTTTGTTCATTTACGTGGGTTTTACTTATATTGATATAACAACGCATCGAGCGCGTAGAGGAAAGTGGCAAACAATGCCGATATGATGGTCACACGGGAACGTAAAATATGGATGGTCATCACATTGACGTCACCATTGGCCGCGATGTGGATTTGTCGAATCGTTTTCGAGTTAAGCTATGGGGCGGAAAATTAAAAAGGGCAAAATAATCAACAAAACGGATGACAATTTTCAACTTATTGTGTTTATATGTTAATCTACGTTTTACTTAAGCTTTCATCACATACAAATTTTCCAAACATCAGTAATCATGACTATTCCTTAAAAGGCGTGGCAGCAGGTATCTGTCCAGACCTAGGGTGCTTCACATTAGATACTGGCAGCTACGCTCTTGCATGCTCGCTACGCTACGACGGATGTCTGGTCACTTCCGCTAGGATGTACACGTTTTCCGTTGGGTTGGACGGAGGCACTACAATCTTTCACCCCATATCGCTGTATCAAAATACCCAACTCCTTGTGCAGCTACAGTAAAGGTCAAACTCACCAGTGTGAGGTTGTCGCTTGCGGGAGTCTCTTGTGTGCGACCTTTCTGCATGTCTTCTACACGTAGCGCTGATAGAGTGCACTGACAAAATGAAAGTTAATATTCAAAATCGTAAATATGCCGCAAAATTTGGTCATATTGCGCAAAGGTACGACCAAATAAAAAAATGTAAGGCGATGAAACTTGTATACAATTCGATATACTAGTTTTCTGAGTATGAAAAAAGTCAAAGTAGTTATCGAAAAAGTCAAAGGAAATTGTGAATTTTGTCACAAAATTCATACACCAAAATTCGTGAATGTTCAACTTACTAGAAAATTCAGATGCTCAGAGAGAACGCGTTCGCAAAATGTCATATTTTCCTTATTTTCAACCCAGCGATTTCGCGATTTAAAAGCTGATGTAAGTCGCCCATTTCTCTCAATGTGTTGTTAGGTTGCCAGATTCAAGTACAGTCAACCCCTCAACGGCCATTTAAAAATCACTCTACCGAACACACGAAGATGAAATTTTTTTCCGTGTTCGGCACATCGCAGGGCTCTCGTGCTCACTGTGATGGCCCGGCGGCTGGAGCATTGCGCGGTAACTTAAACCAGCTTTTCATACAGGAAAGATGTAATTGCGGAAGCATCCGTGATAAGCCGGCAGGAGGCTTTAACGTGGGTCAAGCTTCTTGGCATGGTTGTTGATCTTTCCCATACAGGGCCGGAATACATCTGCACATGAGTAGCACGGGACAAGTGCCGTCGATCTTAGGGTTATGTGGCGAGCACCCCATCTTGTTGCGTGAGTTTGTCAATATGTTATTGCGTGAGTATACTTTACTCTTCGTCTCTCGATGTGGGTCTTATAAGAGAGAGCGCGGTCCAAGGTAATCCTGGTAGACAGGGTTATCACCAGGCTCCAGGGGAGTTCCAGAACCAGTAACTTTAAGATGATGTTTGGCTTCACGGTTGCGTAGATGTAAATCACACACCTGTGTCTTAGGATGGATTTGCCACGTAGGTGTTTCTCTCATAATAAGGAGTGAGTTCATTTAAAGCTTTCGCGAGTCTCTCTTCAACAACGTGAAGTCGGCATCTGTGCACTAATTCCAAGATCGTCTGAATAAATAAAGACAGGTTCCTCACTCCCTGGGTTGGTCGTTGGTATATATGTTGAACAGGAGAGGTGCACGCACACTCCTTTGTGGTAGACCATTCCTGAGACTACGCCATCGGCTCTTCTTCACTCGTAGCTGAACAAAGAACATCCTAATTGCCAGCAATCCTCGGATAAGCTAAGTCAAGGGATGTCCTTGGTAATTTCCAGGAGCTTATGGAGTAGCATCTGTGATTACAGTGTCGTATGTGCTGATAGGTCGACGAACACATCCCCGGTTACCATACCTTCGCGAAAACCATCCTCAATGTGTTGCGTTAGGTTGAGTACTTGGATTGTTGTTGATTTGCCTTGCCGGAAACTCTGCGTGTTCTTGGTATGAGGTGTTCGTCTATGACAGGTGCGAAACGATTGAGCAGGAGGCGTTCAAAAGAGCTTGTAGGTGTGGCTAAGGAGTGATATAGGTCTGTAGCTATTGGGATTGGATGGATCTTTCCCATGCTTAGGAGTGCAATAACATGTGCTTCCTCCAGATCGTTGGGAACGGTGGGAAATAAGGCAGCAATTGTAGAGCTCAAGAAAGCATTCCTTGCTACTGCGGCCAGATTTTTTGTGCCCATAGAGATGTTGTCAAGGCATATGCTTTTCTGGTTGAAGTTTAGCAATACCGGATTCCAATTCGTCCATGTGAAGGGGCGGTGAAAACCAGGGTCACCCAGATTACCTCTGATGGTCTAGTTTGATCTTCTTGGGTTCTGGCGGCACTTGCCATTTCAACGCTTTGTTTGTGGGCAACTTGGTTGGTGTGACATTTGGCTGCTGTGAGGCGGTTCTGTTGGATCCCCTCGGCGCTTTCGGATGGTTAGACCATTGCTTCGTCTGTTAGGGTCATATCGGTGGATTCAATTAACGTGTGCCAGGTTTTGATCTTTTCCTGGGAGTCTCTCCGAAAACTTCCTCACCTTTAGCAGGTTGTTTCAGCCGAAAAAGGATCAACTTGAAACAAATGGTGATACTCTTGATAGTCTCTAGCACATCCTTGGAAAGGCCTGGTATATATTCCGTCCTACATGCTCTGGGTATGAATCTCTGTGCAGGACTGCAGTCTTGTTCCACTAGTGGGCAAATTTGTCATAGTTAGGGGTTTTGGAGCAATTCTCTTCACTTTCGATCAGGTCATCAGTGAATCCTTGCCAGTCTGCTTTCCTGTAGTTAATGTGGCGCTTAAAAGGCACTTTGTTTGGTCTTACTGCAGCATAACTTGGATTTACCGATGGTTGGGCTCAGCTGCCAAGGAACGTTTCTGATATCTTTATTTTTTTTTTAACTTGTTGATGTTGCTCATTTCAGTGCTCATGCAACAGACTAGGTCAATATTCATGCCTGAAATGCAAGGTAAGATATGAACGATGAAGTGAAATTGGATATCTTTGTAAGATACAAATTGATTCAGAGCATGCCTTATGATGGAATCAATTTGTTTAAAAATGTTGTTCATGCATATGATTAGAGAGGACATGAGGACATTTCTAGAAAGAAATGCTCCCCAATTTTTTTTTGTGTTGCCTGAACAATTTTCATGGAGGCACATTCTAATCCAAATTCTGTGTGGCTGTCCGTCCGTCCTTCCATATGCTTGGTTAACCTTTTAAAAATGTTCTGCAGGCTAAATGCAACCCAATTTACTTCGAACTTTTTATGGGGCCTATTCATTAATGTTAATTAGCTTAATTGCAGTTTTCAGACGGTTCAGTTACATTTTTAAAAATGCTCTGCTGGATTACAAAACGCTAATATGCCCGAGTTCACAACTGGTAGGTATATCTAATGAGTGCCACACATGTAACATATCATGTTTGCTGAGTACATATTATGAATTTAAGGAGCGAAGTAGAATATTTTTGATATATTTTAGTAACCTATTTTTTAAATCCATAAAGCGAACTCTGATTACCGCATGCAATTAGCAGAAAATTGCTATTAACCCTAAGACCACTGAAATATTTTACTTGTCCCAGTCATAGGACAGGGGCCCAAAGGATCCCTCCCTGGTTAAAGACCTCCGAATTTGCGAATTTTCTTCCCCTCTTCCCTCATTCCTTCACTCCCTCCCGGGAGATGTGACGTTAGGGTTGATAAAGCAGGTAATGTATCACATATTCTTTAGGTTCTGATCATTTCGGTCCGGTGTGCTATTGAGGATCATGGAGGGAAAAGGTTCAAATACAACAAAGGAGAGCTATTCCCTGCCCCAAGTGTAACATATTAAAACACAGGGAAAACTGAAAGACCTTAGCATGTCAGGTAAGTGTATCAGCATAGCATGATGCAAAAGGAGAACCCACCCCAATCCCACTGCCCATTTGTCTTGCATCTGCCTCTGAGGTTATTTGTTAATGTTTGATGTATTGCATTTCTCATGCAGAGTTGTTCAGCATAATTACAACCTCGGACCTTGAGGTTTCTTAACTTGGATGCAGACATGTCTCCGCTTCCATAAAACCTGAGCCTTTTATAAATTGATCAATTCCAGGTTACTATGTGCCTGCTATTGGTGCAAGTAGCATGCTTATTGCTTTTGACATGTATCCACTGTAACTTAAAATTATGTTCAGGACGGCTTGAAAAGAAATGTATACACTACCAGGAAACCATGTCACATTTCCCACAATTTCCCAACAATTTTTATGTATTACTTTATATAAATTTCCCTCTGAATCATTAAAGCAGCTTCTTATATTCCCAACTTTTTCCAACCATGTATTTCATCTCATATCACACAGCAAGGAACCAAGGAAGTTAAATAAAATTGGAATCATTTTTTGAGTATCATCAAACAGGCTCTAGGACCCAAGGAAATGAGAGTATGTGGGGTTTTAAATGGTGAAAATTCTTACAATCCTTGCTGCGCAGCTGGCAAATACCCAACAGATGACTTATTTTGGTTGATCAAATCACATATTTTGTTTTGTTATTGCCAGTGAGGAAGTATGAATATGGCAGGAGAAATGCTGGTGATGACGATGATGGAGGATACGGTGGTTATGGGAGTTATGGTGATTATGGGGGTAAGTAACACTAATAGTAGTTGGTATGGCCTGAATGAGAGTTCCATAGATAGCTCAAGAGTGAATAGATAGATGTAAAAATCATTATTCAGCTATACAAGGTCATTAAACAAATGCGAACTATTGGTTTACATTAATTTTATGATGGCCATATATTAAGAATTAAGAAATAAAGGGTTTGCAGTGCCATTTATGGGCGAATAATGTGTCCGAGGTCAGAAAAACTAAATAATGGGCGAGGCGCAGCCGAGCCCATTATTTGAAAGTTTTTCTGGCCGAGGATACATTATGAGCCCATAAATGACACTGCAAACCCTTTTATTTCTATTCTATTACCTAAAACAGCTTCATTTAATAAGAAAATGCATTGGCGACCCATTATTGCAGAATAATGGGCAGTAAACTGACCAATCAGAATGCTGCATTTTCAATAATGGGCAGCAGAGGTAATAGAATAATAATTAAAGACCTATCAAGTCACTCATGCACTATGTATTGGACCCACATTAACCCTAGCAGTCTTTTGTTTTCAAGTCTATCTCCCGAGAGGAAGGGAAGGGGTAAAGGGATAGAAGCTAAAGGCGATTGGACATCCGTGGCGGGATTCGAACCCGGGGCCTCCGGCGCACCATTGCCATGAGCAGGGATGGCAAGCCACGAGGGAGTCCCTTGCCTGGCCAGTGATTTCGTGCCCATATGAGTGTTGGTACGACGACTTCATCGCATCTTTTTGGACTTAATGCATAATGCATTTTCTAGCCTCAGCTCATTGAGTTTTAGTGAGTTCTTGGGGTCTGATGGGTTTTTTTTTTGTAATTCTATATCTGAACAAGGAATGCAACGAACCGACGGCAGTTTCATGGTAACAAAGGCAGTCGACTCTGGTTTTGGACTTTCAAACCAGTGCAAAACAAAAGGATCTTATTACAATGTCCAACATACTCCGTAATTCTATGCATGCTACTAGTTTACATAATTTCGGCTACTTTTTTTCAACAAAAGATTTTTCGTTAATGAATCATTAATAAGCATGGTAACGGAAGGACGCTAGGGACACAATTGTGGGAAGGTTTTCTTTTTTTGTACAGGAATATAGTTATTGGGGTAGTTTATGAGTGTAAGCACACAAGTTAAGCATTTTTCCCCAATTCCATTAGATAAAACACTTGAAGTTGAACTTGTGTAAATAGCAGCCAGCTTAGTTAAATCTGATATGATTCAACGTCATGTCTGTTCTCCAACAGCAAGCGATACAGACAGAAGCTTTTCAATTTCATGTGATAAATGAAGTATTTGTTCTTCGTGCATGTTAGTAATTTTAATGGCATTAATTTAAAATGCAGCCAAAATGTGTTTTAATGATTCTGGGTACATCAAAAATAAGGGCATAGCCTCTGCTTCCTAGAGCAAACCTCTGAGTACTGTGGCTTCTTGCAAAATTACAAATTGAGTGAAGGCTATAAGGTTTATCAAAGTAATTATTCAACCAATATTATACCCAGAGTAGGTTATCCTCATTTCTGAGTAACCTTGAACAAAATTGCTCCCATCTCTGTTAATTATTGCCATCAGGTTTTAGCTTTGGCGGGGCTTCAGCAGGTGGCGCAAGTTATGCCTATGGTGGAAACGATGATGAAGAAGATGATGACGACGAAGAGGATGACGAGGAAGAGGAGGAGGAAGAGGAGGATGGTAGCAATGCCCCCGAAGCAACAGAAGAGAGCGTGACCAATGCCTTGGGCAATATAAATATAGGAACAATGTATCCCTCGGGACAAGCAAGTTACGAGTATGGTGAATATGAAGATGGTGGCTCTTGAACTACTCTTCTACAGGTGGTAGGCTGACCAGTGCTATTTGTACAGACCCATGGGCTGTGTAGGAATGAAAAATGTGTCTTTTTCTGTTAGGGGAGAGTAATGTTTGCACAATTTAAGTGATACAGAGATTTTCTGATAATTTGGCTCAATGTAATATATAGATTTGCCAATGAAGATTGGCCAATGCAAAACAAATTGAGGGTTTATTGCAAGAAGGGGTTATCTATTAGCTCATTAAAAGAACATTGCATAAAAGATTTTTAGCTCTTACTATTTTCTTCCTGGTCTACATGGATCATTTTTATACCAAAGTCATTTGGCCAAAAATGCAGATAGTCCTTTGTTGCACTATAAAACCTTTGTTAAGTTGGGAGCAACGTAACTTACCAACGTGGATCAATGTTGGCCCAGGGCTAGAATTTTGGCGAGAATCCGAGAATCGATTCTTGCAAAGATTCTCGTAAACTGATTTGCGTGAATCAATGTTGATTCTCGTAAACTTTAGAACTTAACACAGTAGTGAATTAGATGATTCCCGCAAAATTTGTTTTGGGGAATCAAGACTGATTCTCGCACACAGCGACGAATTTCTACCCGTTGGCCCAGTGTAACTGAACACCATTGACCAATGTTGGCCCAAATGCAACTGAACAACGTTGACCAACGTTGGCAAAAGTATCTTAACATGGACCAATGTTGGCTCAACATATTACTATTGACCAATGTTGGCCCAACATAACATTGAACATTGTTAATGCAACAGTCTCTAATATTTGGGTAGTCTGTTCACATAAAACATGACTAAACTACAAATTTGTCATACTTGAATTGAGCATGATCAAAATGCCTTAGTTATTTTCCTACAACTAAGACCATCTCTTTGAAAAATGATGATCATGAAATGATATGGATTTTTTTTCTGATTTTTGCAGAGGGATAGCTTTTGCATGCCCCTACTTAATGAATTGTCAAATTTGTGTTGCCACTGCTTTAAAAATAGGGGTAAAACACTTGTGCCTTGTAATTTCCCACTACTCAGCCTATGGGTTTGAATTTTCATTAATTCTGTTGATGCTTTGATATGTTGCCCCCTATGTTATCCTCCACTTTATGTAGAGTGCACACATAGGGGATGATGATATTATACAATTTTGTTAAAAATAATACTAACACTCGGCTTACAAAAACTGGGCATTTTTATGATACTTTTTCCCTATATTGATGTAGTACTTTGCATAAGTATAAGTAGTCTCGCAAATATAATCTCTTCATTAAAGTATTGCAAAGATTTCAAAATAGTCAAAAAGAGAGTTTTTAAAATGGCCAGTTTTTAGTGTAACAGGAGCTAAGGTGTATAGTGCAGCTCAGAGGAGAATGGAATCAGCAGAAGATCACAGCCATCAAGTGTGTAGTGAGAGGTAGGATATATATCTGCAAGTCTGCATAATTTGGCACCATGTATTGGCAGCCATATTAGATGGATGCAGTAATTTGCTAAATTGTGACTTGGTGTGAGCAGATGAGGCTCATTGTGACAACTGTAACCATGGACAGTCTTGTTTCTTTTTCCATGCGACATGAGCATCAGAAAGTCAAGAACACAATAATCCTATTTAGATGATCACCAATTCTCTCTTGTCTAGAGTAAAATACTAGGTCTTTGATATTATCGCACCATAAGCATCTGTAATCCTGCAGTCTAAGATCTGCAGAATCTGGCATGAAAGAATCATGCATAACCATGCATCATTAGTTCTGTTCCAAAAATACTGTACATCCCTCTCTGTGTTTTAACAAGTCGTCATTGTACGCATGGTCGGTATTCCTTCAGGAATGGAAATACGGAACGTGTCTAAAACCTCTATAGTATGGTATTAAAGTCGCTGCAAGGTAAGGCACCACATGTTCATAAACAGTTGGCATAATCTGCCTCGACTACATGCACTGGGTCACAATTGCGTTCACTCTAGCTGGAGCTGGGCCTTAGATGAAATGCACATGTTGATTTTAACCAATCCCACAATGCATTGCATTATGTATATATTTTATCATACTGTACAGCAATTCTTATGAGTAAAATATACAAGGGAAGTTTAAAAATCAAGTTCTTAAAACTTGCACAAGAATTGATGTTCAGTATGAATAAAAAACCTTTTTGCTTGTCATGACCTCATATTGAGGTCATGACAGTCCATTGCATTTGGGTTTTGTTAAACAACAGCTGGATAAAATATAACAAGGTCTTGAAGCGTCTTGCGGTAAGCACGCTAAAGTGTGTTTACTAAAAGATGAACAGGTATAAGTGGAACTTGATTTGATCTGGTCAGATTTGATCTTGATTTGATCTGACCATTCAAAGGCAACCAGAAACCTTTCCGTTTTTGAGGTCCACAAGGCCATAATTTCTGTGAGTGCTGTCACATGGTGAATGTAAACAGCATGTCCAATAATTGAGATTTCACTTAATTCAAGGGTTTGCAGATTTAGGTCGAATGTGATAAGAAATTTGATTTGCCAATTGTCATTGTGATGAGTACCATCATTAAGATTATACATACATATAAAACACTGAATCAAATTTGCTTATTACTAAAACTGGTTGATTATAAACTGTCATGGGAATTTTGATTACAATATTTTAACTACTGGTTTCTACTGGTTTCCATGCAAATTAGGAGAGAAAATATCATGTGAATACTAGAAGGTCGTAAACTTGTGTAATAGCTGCCATTTGTCAGAATTCCCATCAAACCTACTATTAGGCCAAGTCTTTGGTCAGTGACTCTTGAAATGGTTCTTCAGGCAACTGTGTCCCCTGAAGAACCATTTCTAGAGCCACTGACTCAAGGAAAGATAAATTAAGTCATTCTAATACATGGCAGCACACATGTATCACATGGCAGCTATTGCACCTCCGACATTATTGCATTCACATGACGATATTTTTATTTATAAAAAAAAGTAGTTGATACTAGGGACTTTAAAGTTAGACAAAGAAGTAGTTCAGATTATTTTAAATATAATTTAAGACAGTATAAGGGATAACTATTCTGTAGTTACAAACTTAAAAAATAGCTAACAAAGGAACTTAGCTAATTAGAGTGCATTTAGCTTCTGTGAGTCAGTGATGTGTATGTGTGAGGCTGCACTACTCTTTTGTGCATTTAGTGCTGGCATTAACCCTTTCCCCGGACCAGTGCTAGGCACATTCACAGACCTCGCACACCAGGGACTTTAGCGATAAAGATTGGCAATTATTGAACTCCCGTCGGCAAACGTGTGGGCACATGAGCTGATATCGGGTTGCAGTTTCATTGATAAACGACCTCGCGGCGAGACACTCTGGCTAGAAAATCTAGGGCCGTCTGCGGTCAAAATTGCTCCGTCTCGCGAATTTTGAAAAATGGTTCAGGTTGACTGGCCAAAAACAATGGAACCACTGAAGTGAATCTGGGTCAGAAGTGACCCAAAGTCCGGGGAAAGTTAAATGCACATGCTTATGTCAGCACTATATCAGTGTCTGCAATTTAATGTTGAGGCTACTGAATAATGCACTGATGTCACTGACTCTAGGCGGATAAACACTATTATTATAAACAGATTATTTCCCCTGTCATAAACATTGAAAGTTAATGTGCATTTTGTATGCATGATAATCAACTTTGCATTTACCATGAAAAGTGGAAAAACTACACAGGTCATACCTCATACCCACTCATAGTTGCTACTTTGGCGATAGGCAATAAATTGTAGAACCAAAAATTTGCTTGTACATTTCTCCCTACTCCAGAATAAGTCAGCAGAATCTATTAAAATTACAAAAAAAGATTACAAAATTAAAATTCAACTTCTTGGGGGTAAAAGGAGCAAAACCCTTTATGTTTGCATGTTTTATTGCAAAAATAGGAATGAAATTTCCAGAGTTGCTACAAGTCTATATATTTTATCTTGATTATAGGCTAAAAAAGTACTTTTATTTTATTCAGTTATTTGTTTACCTTTCCCCAGCAATATTGATTGAAAATTGAATTTTGACCATTATTCCGATTGTGATCTAAATAAAGCAAACCATTATAGTTAAGATATGATTCATTTGGCAAAACAGAATAATATCTAATGTAGTCCTGACAGGCATTGTTCCTTCGTGCCTTTCTCAATTTGACAAGTTATCCCCCATCAACCAGCAAATTAAATTATCTGGAGCAAAATATAACTATTTAGAGTACATAAATGTGTGGAGGACATGCTCGCTACCCAATATGTAAAGTTCAGTGAGCCTTATGTAATCAAAATTTGCACTCTGCCTCTGTACATTCTGAGCATCATGTTATTTCTATCTCTGTGCAGCAATATCATAACCTTGATGCAGCTGCCAAATTGGATGCTGCCGTCACTGATGTAGGGAAATGGAGTGTAGTTGATAGATTGTTTCTCTGTACTGATTTGTCTCAGACCTCGTCCTTTCTTTCACAAGCTTTGAATTTTGAACTATTTCCTGAGCATAACTGGGCTGGGCATTCCTGATCCTGATATTGATTTATTTATTTATTAGAGGTTCTGATGATACTAGATCTGCAGTAGCATTTGGTTTCTTTAATGCATTCACTGCTCTAAAACTAAAGAATCATTGTGTACTTCAGGTTCACAAATGTTGTCGCATGTCTTGGAAATCCTTGGATAACACTGTCACAGTAGATGCAGGGAGGGGTTGGTTCAGAAATTGTTCATAGGACACAGGGAGGGAAGCACCTGCTTTTGTGTATTCAGTTAGGGATTTTGGATCAGATTCAGCACCCCTTGTTTAATGCTCCCATTTCATGTGTATGGCCCTGTAGTACAGGATCTAGACCAGCAATGAAACGCCCAGCAACATTTTCATTGCTTTGCAATATAAGTGGAAGTCCTCCCAAAAAGATTTGGCCAAATATGCTTCAATGTTTTTAATATGAAGCCCTAATCTGTCTATTCCTTGGTCTTTCTTGCTCTAAGTGAATCTTAAAATATTCAATAATACACCATTATTGAATCAGTTTTATACCAACAAATCCAGAATTTGTCCAGCAATCGATGAGTTTCCTCTAGCCTGAGCCCTTACTGATTCATAAGTTCATTGACTGGATATAAAATGAGTTGTGGGAAATTTTGTGATGGCGTAGTTCATTTGTTTTCTGTTGAATAGTCCTAAGTGCAATTGTTTCACATCAGCGTCCAGTTAACCTGTTAATCTACACCTTCCCTAACCTTATGTAAACCTGTATAAACTACTCATTAAACATTGTTAATTAACGTCTGTGTATTTTCATGCATAGCAATTGTCATGGACATAATTGTCTGAATATGATTAATCAATTCCACTTGTTCAAAACACAAATCCTTAATTATCAGTGTCTCCCTTTGTCTCATTTACCATTCATTGCTAACAATCATTCCATAATGTCGTAAAAAGATTGTGTTGGTGCCTCAGCTTGCAGATCATTTGAGTTCAAGGGGATCTAGCATATGAAATTCTTGGTTCTGAATTACTTTTACGCATGATTGTTTTTTGTAACCTTTGTAGTATTACTGAGGGGGTAGATTACAAGGTTCATTTTGATGGAGTAAGATCATGATCATACCATTTTTGGACCCTACATCATGTTTGTGGAGGTCTCATGTGATCATGAAGATGGCTGATGGATGGGTGGTCATGGATGATGTTTAGATTGGGTGGAAGAAAATTCATTAATCCACTGTGACTACCCAACGAGCTTTAATAAATTAGAGCACCCTGCTCAGCGAGAAAATGGAAGGCCGACTCTCGAGCCATAGTCACCTTACATCGTCTGCATCACGATCTGATTTTATGAAAGCCGGCTTGTGACACTGAATATCGGTGATGTAAACTACCATTTTACATGAAACTAACCTTACAGAAAGGTAGCGGAATATCGTCGTAACAAAAAAATAGGCGAGGGTTTTATGTCGCCATTGCCGCAAAAGGTGAAATTTTTGATCGACAGCTTTACGCTGCTGTCTTCTGCGCCAGTCATCGCCATCTTAACTTCAACGTTGCCGTTGCTCAACACATTACCATCAATTCATACACTAAATCCCCTTCCGAAGTGTCAAGTAACAATAAAAACTGAGAGTCCACGTAGATTGGGTGGGCTTGACTAAGATTTAACTAAACAATTCTTTAGCGTGTTTCAGACCGTGTTGTTTCTACTAAAACGGAAGTAATTGACCACAAAACAAAAATCCCTGAATCAGCAAATTCATTCAGAAAGTGTTCTCTATTTTTGGTGCCCAAAAACTGGCTTCATGGGCACCAAAATTGGCAACACTTTCTGAATAATTTTATTTGATTTAGGCTTGTTGTCCGCTTCATTCATTTCCATGAAATCATGGTAATTGAGGATTGTTTATTGAAATTAGTTATAACAATATATATTATTTACATAACCACGATTCCCTGTGAACAATAAGTAACATTTTTTCTAAAATAATATGGGTCACTTTGTGACTTTTTTCTAGTTTGCTGTATTTCAGAGTCATGAGGTTTATGTTAGTTTGTAATCAAACTGCATAACTGCCAACAGTCGGCGCTCTAATTTATTCCAGCTCGTTGGACTACCCCGAGTAGTCAATGAACTGTGCAAATGAGCACGGTGATAACAGGATGAGATCTACTGTTGGATAGGTTACAAATATTAATGACCTCATTTGCATATTTTCATACAATGTGATTAAAACACAGTTGTGGGGGGCACCTCATCCCAAACTCTCTTCCTCGGTTTCTGTGATTGATACAATAGCTGTGACCCTCAACTGACATGAATTGTCCACTTATTAATACCCAACTGCATGACATGCAGTAGATGTGATCGACCCATTGTAACAGTGTCCATGGCAAAGAATAGACACCTCCACATGCCATCACTTATTCCGAAATGTTCAACCTTGTTGATATCTTGACACAAATCTCGTGCATGTTTTTTACCAATGTGGAATGGCATATCGATGTATATACCATTAATAGTATCTGGCTTAGTAATGCTCTAGGTCCTCTTGGAAAGGTGTAGAATTTCAAAACCCTTCAACAATTGCTTCTCGACTTGCCTAGCATCTGATTAGTCCTTTGACATTGTCCTATGATGGTCTATTCACTGTGCAATCTAACACTGTTATATGGCCTCCAGTTTTTCTGATTAAACTTTTAAAAATATTAGTTTCTCAATTTTGTTGAGAAAAGATTTTCACGGGAAAAGACTTTGTTTACGCTAAAAGAAGGAAAGGGTAATATCCCTAGTTTTTGTTTTGCAAAGTTGCAACCTGTTAGGAATTGGCACAATAAGGAAGGGGAATTCCCAAAATGCAAACAAAGCTGAGTTTAAATTGTTTATGCTTTGAGATAAAACATTGTAAAGATCGGAATTTTCCTCTCTCAGAGTTATATATGTTCAAGTGATGTAATTCGGCGTTGTGAATTTCAATGGTTAGCTCGTGCAAAGTTATGCATGATTCTGTAGTTAATATCTATTTTTAGACTGGGAACTTTGTGAAGTCATTAAATATTTGAGATTTGAGTTAAGTCTCGCCGCCAGCAGTTGAAATCAGGAGCTAAACGATAGCTCTGGAGCTATAACAGTATAATTAATAGCTAGTTTTACTCTACACTAATGGTATATTTGAGTTCTACATCTAGTGCCAGATTTAATACTTTGGATGCCCCCGGGAGCTTGATAGCTAAAGTGTCTGCTGACGTCTTTTAAAGCCAAGACTTCATTTTGGAATCAAAAAGGGATTCCAAGTTGTGGTCCTATTGAGGACATAGCGACAGACTGATGCCTTAACTTAACTTTTTTCAGGTAGGATGTGCCGGCCCCGATTTTTTTTCCAAACTTGGGCTTGTGAACTGATTTTGTCATGAAAGTAGGGGCTTGGGATCAGCCGAAGGAGAGTACAAAGGAAAATTGCAAACTTTGGGACTGAAATTTGGCTAAAATTCAGGCCAACAATATTCTGAAAAAGACCTTAAGAACTGAATTATGTTCAACTGGGGTTCTTGCACTGTGGGAGAGATCTAAATGGGGGGTCCTTGAGGGCCATCCCACATACCCGTACCTGTTTCCAATGTCAGTGCCCCTCGGGGGAACTACCTGTTTTAAGAAAAACCAGAATGCATAACTGTACTACATGATTAATTAGAACTTGGTTTGTAAGAACCATCATTGAATACACAACAAAATGTATATTAAAAAGCATCGAGTATAAGCTTTCAACCTCACTTCATAGTGCTCATTTTCAATCTGATAACCTGTAATCATGATTTCTTTATCCGGGGTAGGTGGGGGAGAGGTAACATTGCCCCCAAATTTCACAAAGGGGCAAAAAGGACTGTTTATTATGATTTTTGTGTCGCCTGAACGATGTTTCATGGAGGCACATACTAATCCAATTTCTGTTGTGTCCATATGTCCCCCCGTCCGTATGACTCGTTAACCTTTTTAAAAATGCTCTTTAACTAAAACTCTATGCCCGATTTACTTAAAACTTGGTAGGAAGGAAATTAGAGTGAGGTGCCCAATTCATGTGTAGCTTTGGGCTTCATTATTTGCTATTTTATGATTTTAATTGGCTTTTATTTTTTTTTCAGACAATTTCGTTAACCTTTTTCACATTGCTTGTGCTTGAACACTTTTAACTCCAATTGTCACCAAACTCAGATCATAGTCAAACAAGACACAGATGCCATGTCATGGTAGTAGGGTTCAAGGGCACATCCCTAGGTCAAAGGTCATTAGGATTTACCAACTTTGTTGCAGAGCTTGAATAAAGGTGGATTGCTTACGTTTTTTAATTGTTATCTCCCGCCCAAATTCCTTAATGTGCCCAAATTGCAGCCAAACTTTTGATCAATAGGAACCCCTGGCCCAAGGTTCATAACTGGTGTTCTTTAATTGGTGAGGTCAGTTGGGCCGATTAAAGGGGGCATTCTTTTGATACAAAATTGGAATTTCCAACTGAACTTGAATACATTTGGTGTTAGCATTATGAAACATTGGTCATATTCCGTGGCCAAAATTTTGAAGGTCATTTCAAGGTCATGCAGGGTCATCCAGGTCAAATCACTTCAACTTGTTTGTATGGGCAATGAAAACTGGCTGGGTGGTAGTCAACAATCCTACCAACATTTTTTCAAGGTCATTTTAAGGTCTCTGTCTCTGGGATCGTCCACGGTCAATCACTACACATTGGTTTTGTTAATGGTCATGACCCTGTGGATGTAAGCCAACCATTTGGATACCAAATTTCTGTTCTAGTAGGTCATTTCACAAGGTCAACTGGAGGTCCATCCAATGTCAAATCAAGGTCAAATCACTGCAAATGATTTGAAAGTGGCGTTGGGCTAGCGGTAAGCAATCTTACCTCTATAGCAAGGGTCCTCGGTTCGAAGATTCTCAGTGGGCCACTTTGCTGGATTTAATTCGGTAACTCAATTTGGGATTTAAGTGTTAACAATTGGATTAAAACCTGAATATCAACTTTCTTCTCCATGGTTCATTTGAAACGGGCAAAGGAACCATGAAAGCTTGCAATCTTCCCCCATCCGGTGGGTGTTTCGTGGACAGTTGTGGTTTGAATGTTGCAATATATGGCGCTGTTTAAGCTGCTGCCTCCAAGTTTGCAATTGTTTGTCTAGTAATTATTAAGTTGTAAAGTTCTCTAGCACATTGCCAACAGGGACGGTTGAGATCAATTAAAAAAAAAAAAATGGTTGTATGGTCATTAAACTTGATGGGAGTACCAGTCACATTCAGTACCAAAAAATTTTTAAGGTCTTTAAAGTCAATTGGGTCATCCAAGTCAAGAATAACTTCAAATGGTTCTATGGTCGTGAAACTTCACGTGTTTGTAGTAAACATCGCAAAAACATGTGCGACACTAGTGGTTTGAGAACCGCCCTTGTTTTGATAAAAGGCCAAAATTTTGGAGACCTTTTGACAAGAAAGTCCACTTTTTGATGAGAGATGTTCAAAAAGAGGACCGGGGTGGGGTTAGGCGGTTTCCCATTTTTTAACCAAAAAATTTTATGTGCATTGTAACCCCCTCTCCAAGCCACAGGAGGGCAAGGAGGGGCGGGTCCAAAAGATTATAATAAACCCGCTACAGACAAGCAAAACCAAGAAATTTGGGATATGGAACAAAATATTCTATGATTTAATTTCACCTTAATCACCAAGTTACAAACTAAGTTAGGGTTCTAACGACTCTAACGCGCTGCACGCTGCGCACGTGCCATTGTCTTTGCGCACTCATGAGTGACCTTTAGAGTTAAAGTATAATGAGCTTAAAGCCACTGTCAATAAGCCCGCAATGCTCCACTCTTCCCAAACTATGATGTAATGCCATCCAGTGAAACAAGAGTCATCGGACAGTTTAACTCCCCAAATCACAAACACCATGTTCCCAATTTGAAGAAAAAGTCCATAACAACACACCCAGAAAAATCTCAACTGAAAACCTCGTTACTTCTGAAGCACACCATTGACGCTATAAATGGTTTAAGGGACACATACTACCCTTAGTGAGTGCCTGACATACATTAACCATCATCTAATGGTTAAAGGCTGGTACCCATAATCCTGGTTTGGTAGGTTTCATCATCATCCGCACCTCCCACGCACTTCATCATTGTAAACGTATCCTGCAAATATAGAAATCAGAAAATTGTATAAGAATGACAGTGGAGTTTCCTCCTGGGCATGGCTCACCAGTGGCAATCACAATGTTTTAGATTTGGTGCTTGTGGCAGGTCCGTTGCTTGGAAAGTTTGGGCCCTTAGTTTGGGTGCTTACTAGGTTACCCCACACCTCAAGAAGCATTTAAAATATGAGAAGGATGACTTTTCCATTTTTTTTCCACACCAGGGGGCCACACAAAATCCTAAACCTAGCAAATTTATTACACCCAAGATATCACACCAGGGTGACTTATGGGGGAAAAGAGATGACTTGGGAAAAGTGAAAGTTTACTATGAAATAGGCAAGCACCCCATGCAGAAAGGAGAGGTCAATTCTAGCACAATATGGTAAAATTAGAGGGTGCTACATACCGGGGTTTTGGATATGGGCCCCTTATTTTTTTTAGCCCGTACACACATTGCAAATGCACAAGCTTGGTTTTCTGTCCGTGATTTCAAAGCATTGGTTTTGAATTTAATGGAATCGTCCATGTAGGAATCACCAACACCGCAGGGTAGTAGGAGCATAGGTGTCACAGGTATACATAATGCAGTTCCCCTGATTCATGTCACATAACCATTTTTGATAGAAAATCGTTGTAGGTCATATGCCCCTGCAATTGCTTGGCAACTAGGAGTTGCATTTTTGACCGTTTGTTCACAACACACACAGATGCCTACCATGTACTATTCACATTAACACATTACCATACGTTGATAGGGTACCACACATTGTGGATATGTCCCTGACAAAAAATAGACACCCTCCCCTGCCATTACTATTATTCCAAAACGTTCAGCCTTTGTGATATTCTTGACACATAAATCCTTTCATGGTGTTTTACCCAATTTGGGAATGGCAATTCTACTGTACTTATAGTAGAATCTCTTCTTGGTAAGCACCATTTAGGTCCCTCTTGGGAAGGTTTAGAGTGTAAAACCCCTTCAACAAATGCTTCTTCACGACTTGCATAAGAGGCCATCTGATAGTCCCCCATGACTTGTTCCCATTTTTTTTCGGTTCTGGTCACTGTGCAAGAAAACAAGAATATCCTCTTCTGCTATGTGATTTATTATCTAATTGGTCTTCACATCTGTCAGTTTCCTAAAGTTAAGAAATTTTGATAAGATTGCACATTGTGAATGTGTAAAAATTTTAAATAAGCTGATATCTAATATGTCTGCGCATCTGTCCCAGTGAATAAGTTTTGAAAGAGTCCCCCATGTGATTAAAGCTGATTATGCAATATTGTTCCTGTGCACTGACACATAAGCGTGGCATGAAATAATGTGGGTAAGTGTCCCAATTTCTTCTGATATTTTATTCACCATACTGATGAACAGAAACCATCATAGAGACAACAGACTGACTTTTGCTCTTTTATTTCCATGCACAAGGATTAGCTGCTAACCTCTTTGCACAATTTGACACTACATCTGGTGGACTGCTTTGGCGTACTCAGTTTGTAGACTTCAAGTTTTAGATGTAGATATTAGAAAGTACCTATGATCATTTTACTTTTGCTGTGCCATCTCAAACTGCTTTGAAACTGTGTGCCCTGTTTTTAGAGCTACATCTCTATTGTAACAGTGAAAATTTTTATAACCAGAGATGGCTTTTCTCACAGGAGTCTTTTATAGCATCCCTGTCAGGATTTGATCTGGTATGGTCGCTGACAGAGGGGCCTTGAAATGAGACACTTAATAGTTCCGCCTATTCCCATATGCACTTTTTTTGGCCGTGCGAGGTGGCAAGAAATTCCATTTTCTGTAGCTAGTCCACCTCATCCGTGTTATGGCCTAAATTTGATGAAGTTTTGTTTTATGTTCTTGTACTGGCTTGCCACATCATCAATTGACAGAGTGGAACGTAGACTACAAAACCTATAACCGATCTGTAATCATAATTTGAAATTTCGGCTTTTTTAAAGCAAAATAACCTTAAAACCAAAATTGAGCAAAATTGAAGGTAAGTGTTATTGATTTATGGTTGAAACTGACACATTACAAGACACCAAAACTTTTGTATGTCAGTATGAACCTATTGCCCTTTCATGTGCCAGACTGCATGCTCCTTAACTGTTTCTCAACTTTTTTGGAATCCAACCCCCCTGCCCAACTTGAGTTGGCAAAGGGGGACTCTAAAATGCCCTGCGCCGTTGTGTGTGGTGTCCGTGGCCGCAATATTCTCTAGATCTAAGCAAGGGTGGGTTGGTCCATCTTCGCAACATAGATGCCACCCAAGTAAGGCCTTGCTGGGATGTAAAGTGGTCATGTGGCAATAGGTCAAAGGTCAAATATGTCAAAAACGGTCAATTTTGGTCAAAAATATGGTTTATATTTAAGCCTTGTAAGCACGATATCTTTTTATCTTAGCAATTATGTTTTGTTCCCATCTTCGCACCATAGATGTCGTCGCCCAAGAAGGCAGTGGATGGTTCAGGTTGTGGCATGGTGGCTGGTCCAAAGGAGGTCAAATATGGGGTCAAAATAAGGTCAAATTGGTCAAAAATGGGATATAAATTGTATAACCTTTGCAATTGTGGCCGGAATGATGAAACTTGGTGGGTTGTGACAACATTCATGCCAAAAAATTTGAATGGTCATTTTCAAGGTCATTGCGGGCCATTCACGGTCAAATATCATAAATTATGGTTGTGCGGCCTGCATCGAAAGTTTTCCTCTCCTCGTTAACCTACCGAAGAAAGCTATTACCTTGGTTTAAAAATATGTGTGTGAAAAGTTTTTTATAAAGTATGTGTATACCTCTCGATACACCAAGTTTTCAGTGGATGCCTTGTCCATGTGTTGTTGAAGACTGACCGATCATTTGATCCATATGCCGTCACCTTCAAAATTGAGCCAATAAATGATCGTCTTATCTCTGGTGCCATACGCCCTCCTCTGACTGTTGAGATGCATGCAAAAGCCCTTCAAAGTCAAATCTTCTTGGAGAATTTCCCTAGTTGTTGGTTTGAAAATGCTTGGTGGGCAGCCCAAACCTCCAGGTGGTAGGACATGCCAACCTAAAAGCAACATCGGAATTTAAAACGCAATCAACTTCCGGGTGCTAGCTTTTGCCAAGACTTACCGTAGGAGGGCCTCTTATGCATATCGAACCGTCACACAAAGACTTGACTGTAAGATAGGCCCGGGTCCACGAATCTTTGAATCTTTAAAAATGACCGTATGGGAAATTACAATGTCTTGCAGCGAGGTTAGAACCTCGAAGGATTTTGAACATAATTTTTTTTTCTCCTAAATTATCATATATTTACTAAGATCGTCCCCGAGACTCGGCTTGCCGATAGTAAATGCACAGTGCAGTATTATGCTGTGTAGTTCCTCTTACGGTACACACGGTACCCTTTTACTATGAAAGTGTACATGTACCGTTTCATCCATGGACAAATATCCATCATAAGATTTAGTTTACCTGTAACCCCAACAATACAGAATACCAGTTGTGTTCTTGTCCACATAATTTTTCACTCAAAGAAATAGTTTATTACTATTTAAATACAGATTCTAACAGATCTTGTGAAAAATAAAGAAGTCCTAAATTAAATTGTGAATTGTTGACCTACTTTGCGTTGTTAGTGTCACTAACCCTGTCTTAAGTCCCATGGTACTAGGAATCTTCAGAAATCATTATGGAGTTAAAGGGTCATGAGAGTAATTAGTTTTTTTCAATATGCAACAGTCAATATACAACTGCAAAAAAAAACCACAGCTCTTTACCTTGTTGAAACTTGCCATTGTGTCTCTAATAGTTAGAGATACATGTATAAAGTCACATAATTTTCATGGTAAATGCATTTTTGCAAACTCGGACAAAGATATTGCATACTTGGGACATAAATGACCCCGGACTCAAAAATGATCACGTAACTACAATTATATTCATAATATGTGGCAGCACAAAACCATCATGAGTCCTCAACTTAGTTTAATTTTACATACATTTTTTTTTTCTTTTCAGAATCGATATTTAAACTGGCCTTTTTTACCACTACGTGCTACACGTCTACCACATTTTCCTTACCCATTACATGGGCTTTGAGGTCGGTGTGGTGGAAATATCAGGAGGCAGGAAATGATAGATGAGCTGAGCGGAAGTGGTATAAGGGGTGAAAGGGAAGGGAGAGTAGAAATCCGGGATTCACTGAAAACCGGGTAAGTTACATGCTAAAAGCATGTAACAGTTCCATTTCCACAATTACGTTTGAAATCCCCAATGCTCAATTCGAGCAGGTCGTGTCCCTACCCCCCCTGCAGACCTCTTCATATCAGAGATCATCCTGCCAGTAGGTCATTGTTGGTTATCCTGCATGTACATGGTTGTGCGGCCTGCATTGTGATTGGTGCCATCATCTCTTTCCATCTATGGTTCATTTCTTGAGAAAAGCTACACCTAATTTTTCAGTTGATTTTGTTCTTGTGGGGTTGGCGTTAAGGGCAACTGCTGTGTAATGATTTTCGTTGTCATTAACTATTGCCTGGTTCAGTAACGCCGATACTACTCAGAGAGACAGAGAGACAACAGAGAGAACTTGTGTGGTTTCTTGGTAGTTCTGCTTTAATGGTCACCGACAAGAGATTTGACAACAGCTTTAATCTCTGGCCGGGGTGGATGGCTCAACAGGATTTGGGCATCCTACAGGCCTTCCGCCAATTATCTTTCGAGCTGCCCCTGCCATACTGCATTAGATATGAGAAGAACAGAATGATTGACAAGAGTGTCTGATTCCGCCCATATCTAGGGCAGCTCTGTTTACTGACTGCCTGCCGGCGGCCTACCTATGATCCCCAATCCCCTATATTAATGTGACTCTGCACTTTGCCTCTTACATCACCTCGCCGTTTATGGAGACGAGTTCCACCTCGTCCCAAAAAAAATTAAGTAAAAGAATATTAAAGAAATAAACTAAAATCTATGGCATGACTATGTGTACATATGCACACATACAGCAAGAAACAGAAAAAGTTCATGATAAATTTGAAAATGCTTTGATTTGGTGGTAACTATAAATATGGCAAAGTGCAGACTTCAAGTTCAATGACAATTTTAAAAGGTATATGAGCAGAGTGTTGAGTATGAAAGTTCATTATTTTGTATGACCTTGTGCTGGAATTATAAGTTCAACAGTTCAGCTTGCATGCGAATATCATCGCAAACATCACTCTAGATACATTGTAGCTCATTGTTATTGTTCATGAAGACATTGCAAATGTTCATAAGACGTTGCTATGCTTAAGAGGACATTGCCAGACATGACTATGTTCATAAGATGAGGAGACAGGGGGTTAGCTGTTTAGTTCACAAGTGTCCATCTTCCCAACATTTGAAGGAAGAAAACAAAGTTCACCCTCAAGATGCAAGGTTTTTGCATCACTGACAGCAACAAGTAGCAATTCAAAATAGCTGAGTTCTTGTAGTGGTTCGTTAACACCACAATTACATCTATACACAACTGAGAAAGCATGAAGGCGAAGATGGCAAAACATATCTCATGCCAAAAACATATTTGCGTACGGGAACCAGTTCAATGACACCCAGAATAATGATGGACCAAGACCCATTAAATACTTTAATTTTTCAGTTAGTAAAATATCTCAATTTTTTGTCACTCCCGATTCATCAGCACGTTCTTTGTCATCAACAGCATCATCATCTATCTGTAACCCATTACTGAATACAACTGGCTTTAAATTAATAATTTCAACTTATCAACAACTCACCTGTTCTCACACACATCAAATTCTCTGCTAAGCATTCCAGAAAATAACAGCTAAGTTCTCGGATATTCATCCAGTAGACATAGCAGAGTGTAACTTTCTTGTGTTGTGCTTTGGAAAACCAGTGTTGTATTCATCCTTGTTGCCACCTTGCAACTTCTGCTGGTCAACATAAAAAATATCACTCTTAAAAACTGGACTGTTGCTCTCTTGAAAGATACTCTTCACTAATCTGACGGAGACATCTGATATTTGCAAAGTCAATGTTAGCATTAAAAGCTCTTTTTGCTACTGTTTCAGGAAAACCAGCAGCTGATCAAACTTCTCTTTCTGTGGCCACTTAAACTTAAAATTAGCAGTAAGCTTTGACTTGTAGGGTCTCTTCACTTGCACTAATATTATAGTGAAGGAATTCCTGCTCTTGTACTGAGCAACACAACTGTCTGTATGGCTGGTGGAGAATTGTTACTTCACATCCAATTCCGGCTAGTTTCAACGGAATCATTTCTTGAAGTTAAGGTTGTACAAAATTAAAAGTCATGGGTCAATTGTTGGAAACAAAGATTGGCCTACAATAATCTGGATTTTTTTCGAATTTCAATGACCATGAAACCCATTTGGTACGTCTTATTTAGGGATATGTCATTAATATATGTGCCGGTAGATTTATGTCAATAAATTCCTTTAAGAGCATTTCATCTTCTGGTGATGCTGTAGAACTTGTTAAGAGAGAATTGGGTTTCCTCTTTTTTCTTTCCATGCTTATTTTACTGGTCCATTCTGGTACAGAAGCAGACACTATGTCATCTATGTTTATTGACCACATACCTATAACATTTTTTTTAAACTTGAGGAAATTGTCTTTGCGTCAGCCAAAGGTGGTACAGCACAGCTTCTATTTTGTAACCCTAACAGTCACATTCACCTTGTTCAAGAGAAATTAAACTGAATGAATAATACTAATGTTGGGCAATGAATGAAATAGAAACTTTGTGAACTACATGAGGCTTTGATTTGCCTGGGGCATTCTGAAGCCTCTTGTAATAGTATTTGTTTGCTTTTCCATGATGCTTTCAATGGTAACGATGGAGGCAAGACTTTTCAACAACGGCCCAATTCTGAGTGTGTTCCACAATTTCAGAATGGGGCTCACCGCCGGTAAAGGAAGAGGTGGGCATTCTGGGTGGCATTGCTATAAGGAGACATTGGTAGTTGATGTGAGATCCGACATCTCTGCCG